>APFE030828845.1:0-10451 GCA_000404065.3 Pinus taeda | reverse complement strand
AATAATTGGAATCGGGTTCCTACATTGACTGCCATTCTGCTATGTTAAAGTTGTGGGAAGATAACCGTTGATTTTCCACAACAAGGTGTTTCACTTGTTGCTTTTGCTGTGTAGGTAAATCCCCTCTGCGGATAGAGGCGACCCCCTTGGAAAGAAAGAAGGGTCGTCGCTTCCGTTCTTTCCCTTCAGCTGGTCACAGTCCTTATGATCCTCGTGAATAGAAACCTGCACATGCAAAGAACAAGACAAATACAAGCATAAAATCCAAGAAATGCAACTATGTATCAGTCAGAAAGGATACAACTCAAACATCATAATAAAGACACATGAGTGGAACCATAATGATAGTCGTCTATTATTATTGATAAACAAAAGAGAATACAACCAATTTTTGACGTCAAATCCTCCTTTGGCTGGGTGAATCAGCAACACATGCCTTGCAAAGCTTGTAGGGGATGGAAACAAGCCTCTCCCTCCTTGATCACTTGGACATGGATGTCCTCCTCAAAGGTTTAGCCTCATAGGGTTGAACAAGGCTTCTTGCAAGATGAGCTTAGCAATTCTCAGGCTTTGGGACTTAGATTTGGGAGCTTAAAAAGTAGAATTACTAACTAGCCTACCAAAGGGGAAAGAACAAGCTTATATAGAGGTAGGAGGAGTAGATAAGACCATCCACTTGATTTATGGGATTGTCCTTATCATTAGGAAGCTTCCATGAGAGGTGGAGAACTACTTCCCTCCTTGGGAGATACGAAGCCCAACTGAACCAACTCAAACTGAAATTAGTTCATGGATAAGGTGGAAGGAACCTTCGGCTTCGGAAGTTTGTTTGATAAAAGCTTTACCCAACTGGGTTGGCACTAGTGCGACTCTAAGACAGAGCGCCAGCTGGCGGGCCCTCTTTGGAGGATTTCTCCCATTGGCGCGAGTGGTACACTCTGGAACAACACCAATGGAGAAAGGGCTATATTTTTGGGTATTTTGCAGAAGGTGTCTTCAGGGCATATGGAGTACATACTTTAAGGGATACAATGCAGGTGTTTTCAAGTTATGTCACTTCTCATAGGTCCCGGAATCGGTCCTCCAATGTACGGGAGAAGGGGTAACAGGGACGGTGATAAAATACTGTGTAACAGATGCCCCCTAAAGCATGAAGCCCGTGAGAGAGAGGGGTGAAGTGCTTTACAAGAACATGGTCGACTGAAAACACGGCCGCTGGAGAACCTGCACGAAGTACAATTGATAGCTCAAATACATGATGTACATGGTATGGGCGCAACCATCCATAGTAGAGTACATAAAAAATTGAATCCCAGGTATGGACGCAGCCATCCGATGAGGATCAATGAATAGACTCAAGTATGGTCACAACCATCCAGTGAATGAGTCATGTAGTGATTATAATAATCCACAAAATGCAGCCTGGATCTCAACATACAAAATCCAGGGTCTTGTGCTCCAACTCGACCCGAACAAAGTACAAGTTCAAGCATGCGAATATAAGAGTCGAAGTCGAACATGCGAGAACACCATCTGATTACCAGCCAATGATGAAAACTGTTAACAAACGCGAGAGGTACCACCAATAATGACAATGGTCCTCAAGGTACTATAGGTACAATCCACGGCGTGCGAATCAGTGAGCCGGCGTCGAACACCCGTAGAATCAGCCGATCAGAGGCCAATGATGAAAACCTCGAGTCGAACACCAAGAACCTGCCATTGAGGCATGCAGGCTCCAAGGTACCTGAAGGGAGTCTCTAAGTCAACTTCCTGGATAATGAGCTGAAGTCGACAGGAAGTGACCTTGATCGAAGGTGGGCCATAATGTTTCCCACATCATCGACACGAGACAGGGGAGGTTGAGTATTCTGTAGAGGTCAGCTTCTCTTCAACATATTGGCGGCACGATAGTGGACTTGGCAGTATTTGACATCAAATGATCAGGGGTCATGGTGACAAGGCGATGAGCAGATGAATGCTCAAATAGGATAACCCAAACCCACGAAGGCAAGTGTGAAACAAAATGAGATATCCCCACCCAGACATGAACGCAGACGAGTGCCATGTTCAAGAGCGACATACTGCCGACACGATGATGATTAAGGTTCCTTTATTCCCCCACAATTTCTAGCGAGTACCCCGATTATTTTTGGATGGCAAGCTTGACAGGGATAGCATATGCTTGAGAGGCATCATTTCGACGGAATCCGATGTCATTAAGTTTTTAATGAGTCTGACAAAGGAAGAACTCGGCGTCTTTTCATATTTAGAGAGTTTGAAAAGACGGCGAAAAGGAAACTCTAGGGGTGTCCTTTTTCATAAAGTTTTGTCTCTCGAGCCCGAAAAAGTATAAAACCATGCTCAAAAGAACCGCCCGATCATTACGACAGAGGAGTACTTTTCATAAGTAGTGACTCTGATCTGAAAAAGTAGAAAAGCGATCAAAACCATGTCGCTTCATGACTGTTAATGAATCAGAAACGACAAGGGTTTGACGATCTTTTCGTTTTTTAAATGGTCGGAAAAGGGTTTAAAGACGACCGCCTCTCATGTCTGTTTGACGAGTCGAGAGGACCAACTCGGAATTCTTTTCACGTTTAGAGAGTCAGAAAAGAGCAAAAGTTGACTCCAAAGTGATTTTTTCATGTATTTACTGAGTCCGAAAAAGTATAAAATACAACTTGTTTCGCCATGAAAGCTTCATAAACACCTATCGCTGCACAAAAAATCGGCGTAAAACCCATTTTCGACACAAATATTCATGAAAATATTCATAAAATGACTTTTTAAAGCCTATTTAGGGTCAAAAAGCTATAAAATGGTGAAAATGGTAAAATAAAAATTACTTTTCACTTTTTACCTTTGGAGAGCAACATTAGGGCTTTTTGGAGTGCGACTTTCAGTTGGCGATTGCGACCAATCTAGTGGACCATTTCGAGCACCGTCAGTGCCAGGTAAGCAGTGTTTTCCTTAGCTTCATTTTCATCCATTTAGAATGTGTTTTATGTTGCATTTTCATTTCCTATGGGGAGGATTTTAATTTTAGGGGTTGCGCCCATTGGCGCGGGTTTCGGGCACGGACCCGTGCCAATGGGGCAAGTTTCCCATAGGGCGCGTGCCCATGGGCGCGCACATTTTGTGGCCAATTTCAACAAATTCAAACCCCATTTTCCTGCAATTTCAAGTTATATGAGAGTCTAATGCATTATTTTGGCTTGTATTTGCAGGGCAATTCGCAAAAATGGTGATGGTATGGAAGGAACGGGAACATGACCAAGTGGACACATTGGCCCTAGCTGATGAGGATTGCATGAAAGCTCTCAGAGTGTGTGGGCTCAAAAAATACTTCATGTTATCTTATTTACGAGCTCAGCCAGAGCTCCTACAGTATTTGATCGACTTGTGGGATGTAGAGGAACAAGAGTTCCGGATACGGGATCAAGTGCTGGAGTTAGACGTGTCTGATGTCTACTTCTTGACTGGGTTATCACGACGAGGGTTGGTGCCTCGATTGACTGGGAGCAAGCCATCTGGAGAGAAGATGGATGAGGTGAAGGCTCGAATTTTCCCGGAGGCAAAATATGGGCAAGGCAGTTCGAAGGTGGATATCCAACCGTTCAGGACCTGACACTGAGAGCATTGCTATTCACCTTTACACGAGCTGTGGGGGCACAAGTGCCCCACGAAGCTACGAAGAACCACCTGTTATTAGCAATGGAGTGCCTTATCCCAACGATCTTCAATTGGGCGTCAGCTGTGACGACCAATATGAAGAGGCAGTTGACAAAGGCTAAGCGGGGCAAGCTGCAACAATTCGGGTATGGTTCCATTTTGGTGACGTTCTTCTTGGAATGTGTGCCAAGCTTCCAGGGCCAAGGGGCCTTTGTAGTAGACCCAGCACCTCGAGAGCTGAGGATGGCTCGATGGGTGGCACTAATTCCGAGGGGTGGTGGCGGCCAGCAGATGTCCTTCAGACCGGAGTTCTTCGGGTGGCTTCGCCACCAACTGATCATGGTGGAAGACTGGCCGTATGTGGGGACAAACTTCACTGGAGATCCTGACCTTCCCTTGCCAAATGGAGAGGACTGGGACGAGGAGATTGGTACGTCCTCATTTTTTTTTTTGATTTTGTATTTTTATGATTTTCTTTTTGTTAGTACATGCTTGTCCTAATGACCTTTATATGCATATGCAGATGTCGGCCTAGAACGTCCAGCTGGCCTGTCTTCCATTGCAAGGAGACATCCAATAGCAGCAGCAGTAGGAGCAGATCCTCAGGAGGATGGTGGTGACAGAGGGGAGCTTATCCAGAACCTCGAGGCTATCACTCGAGGGATTCCAGATTATGCTCGGCTAGCGGATGTCCTGCTAGCGTACCAGAGGCACACAGTAGGGGTGCCAACTCGCATCCCCCGGCTCCTGAGGCGTCTAGCACGAGCGGTGACGTGCTACCATGAGCACCACCGAGACTAGATATCTAGGCTTTTCTTTTCATGCATATTTTTTGAGAGACATGTTGTCTCCGGATGTATTCAGACAAACATGTATTATTTTTTGATGATGCACGGGGTGCAAACATTTTGGACACACACACACACACACACACACATATATATACATATGTTTTATGGTTTATTGTACTTTATGCTTCTTGTGTTATGTGGAATCACATGTTATGCAAATGTCTGTCCAACACATAATTAGCTAATGCATCGTTTAACGTATTAAGTCGTCTTGGAATATGTTGATAAGTAATGAAATCAAAATCCCTTTCTAATAACTTAACACGTAAATACAACCTTAAAATCCGATGATCTCTGACGGAATAACGCCCGATGAGTTGGTGGACTACAAGTTGAGAGTCCAAGTTCACAACTAATGTGCGAATGCCGAGGTTAATCGCCTCAGCTAATAATTCAATCACAGCACTATATTCAGCAACATTGCTCATTGTACAACCTAGACACACCCCTTGAATGTCTACTAACTCACCATGAGGATCGTAGATCACCCATGCCGCAGATGCCAAGCTGCGTGTACTGCGGGAAGCACCATCAGTGAAACCAACGTAAGGTGATCCAGACATCTGTTCAAGAAGCAAAAGACACAATAAGTAGCAATCACGCCGACATACCAAGATAAAAATATAAAAACATGCACACACAACACACTTGCTGAAGCACACGTATGTACAAAAAAGAGAGTGTCTGGACTCATGCATAGTATTTTTTGAGATAAAGCCCATTTCGGGGCCTATCGAGGGGATTGCCTTCATAATCAATAAGCTCGTAGGCGCCTTTTTGCAAAACGCTTTTCACAATGTAGGGCCCGTGCCACATAGGCTCGAGTTTTCCTGCCCCCAGCTTATCATTAGCTTGATCATAGAGCAGTACTAAGTCTCCCTCAATGAAAGAGCGGGGGTTAACAATATTATCGAAGTGAGCTTTCACTCGCTTCTTCTGAGCTTCAATAGCTAAGGAGGCTAGACGACGAGTCTCATCCAGTCGTTCTAAGTAAAGAAGACGCTCTTCTACTGGAGTAGTATCAAGGAGCAATTCGACGGCTATCTTTAATGAATGAATCTCACACTCAATAGGAAGGGTCACCTCCAATCCGTAAACTAACTAAAAAGGAGTGAAACCGGTGGTGTCCTTCACGGAGGTACGCTAGGCCCACAAAGCAGAGAACAACATCAGATGCCAATTGGACTTATGCATGCCAACAGTTTGTTGAAGCATCGTGACCAAAACATTGTTCACGACTTCCACTTGACTGTTTGCTTGAGGATAGTACGGGGTCGAACTATCATTCCTAAGGCCCAACTGGGTTGTTAAATCGGTCATCATGTCATTACGAAAATGCTTTCTGTGATCAGTGACGATGGCTTGGGGTAATCCGAACCGCGAAATAACATGGTTGAAAAAAACTGTGTCGCAGTGTGACCATCTTCCTACAATGTAGGCATCACCTCGGCCCATTTCGTGAAATAATCGACAGCAACGATGATGTACCCATGCCCCCAGCCGAGCGAGGGTTACAGGTCACATAATCGATGCCCCATTTGGCAAAAGGGTCGACGGTTACAACAGGGTGCAGTGGAGCAGGGGGTGCACACATCTTCTGTTGGTAAATCTGCCACTCATGACACGAATGGACAAAAAGAATGCAATCCTTGAAAATGGAGGGCCAGAAATAGCCGGCACGGAGGATTTTCTGTGTGGTGGCATATCCAGACATGTGACCGCCACATGCACCAGAGTGGCAGTCATTTAGAACTCTCTCTGCTTCTTCGAAAGTCAAACATCGACGAAGAACAGAATCAACGCCGAGACGGTACAGGGTGTCCCCAACGATGCGATATGGTTGGGCTTGATTTCCGATCCATCGGCGAGCATCCTTAGAGGTCTCGGGATGGAAGGAGGACGCCTGCAAGTAGACAATAATATCCCCATACCAGGGATCGAGGGTGCTAATGAGAAAGAGAGTTTCATCTGGAATGGAATCCTCTAACTGAGAGGAGGTAGCAGTGGATGGCAAAGAACACAACAGCTTAGCGAAGACAAGTGATTTCTTAGACTTGGCAGCAGTAAATTCCAAGTCAAACTTTTGGAGGGTGACTATCCACTTTGAGTATTTGCCCCCCAGCAACTGGCGTGACAAAATGTAGGTCATAGGGTTGCAATCGGAGATCACTATCATGGTACGCAACAAGATGTAATGACGGAAGCGTTGAATAGCGCAAACAACAACGAGGGCCAACTTCTCGACATAAGCATATCGAGATTCCGTATCAAACAAATTGCGGCTAAGGTAATAGATAACGTGCTCAGTGCCATTATCGTCATCCTGAACCAGAACCATACCGATGGTGGTGTCAGCAGTGACCAGATACAACGTGTAATCGCGATGATAATCTGGAGGCCGCAACAAAGGGGTGGAAACCAGAAGAGTTTTAAGATGTGCAAAAGACTCCTTGGCTATGGCATCCCATCGAAACGGGGTGTCGCGCTTGAGTAACCGCGTGAAACCTTTTGCCACCTCGGCATAATTCGGGATAAATCGTCGTAAGAAATTTGCTTTACCCTGCAAACTCTGCAGTTGGTGTTGAGCCTCAACCTTTCACCTTCCTACACACCCTCTTAACCCTCATTCTCCACTCACTTCATTCATCCAGTGGTTAAATCATTGCATTATAGTCTAAAAAGGACTGTTTATATGGTTTTCTGACTATACTGATGTCTGTTGTTTGGTTTAGTCTTTTGTTCATGCAGCTGCGGAAATTTTTCAATTTCCGCAGCCAGCACAGGTTTCCGCAACCAGCACAGGATTCCGCAGCTATTTTGTTAAAAGCTGTGCTCCAGGTGTCCTGTGAAGGAACGGGCTACATGGGCAAGCTCCAGATGGCATGTACATGGATCGTGTCCCTTCGAATCGGCCAAATCATCCATTAGAGGCCATGGTCAACCAAAGTCAAAGTCAAGGCCAACCAAAGAGTTCAGCGGTGGCACGTCACTGTTTTGGGCACGTGAATGATACATGGCCTAGTTCTCAGCTCACGAAGGCACCAACGCACCTGGAGATCATTCTTGAAAAGTGAATCTAACAGCCAACCACTCCGAAGATTTAAGAAGCATAACGACAGTTACACTAGATCTCGGCTGAAGAGATCTACGTGTCTATGGCAACGCAGTTAATAGCGCAATAGTTGTTTAGTTAGTTGTAGTATTTTGCATTATAAATAACGCGTTGTTGAACGCTGCAGAGAGACTTTTGATACATGTAAACTCTGAATTGTTTATGTAATTTCCGCGCTGCTGGTTATCTTATCACCCCACTGTTTTATATGTTGTTGATTTAAATACATGAGAAGACTTTTCTGAAGATAGCCG
The DNA here is from genome assembly GCA_000404065.3 of Pinus taeda. Taxonomy (NCBI): domain Eukaryota; kingdom Viridiplantae; phylum Streptophyta; class Pinopsida; order Pinales; family Pinaceae; genus Pinus; species Pinus taeda. The sequence goes on along the minus strand of APFE030828845.1, from coordinate 2,559 downwards.
TGTGATTATTTGATTGGCTGAAGTGGCAGAGGGCCCCTGCACGCTGAAGCCTTGTAAAGTGTTTGTTTAGTTTCATTACGCTTTTGTTTTATCGTTAGTTTGTACATAATATGTTTTATGTTTCTGCTGTTCATATCTTTACTTTTGTTTTTTTAGAGCTGTAAACTGATCAGTGCTTTTTGCAGGTTCTCTTAGGCAGCCCGGGCAATTTTTCATTTTTTTAATAACTTTTGGCATATGAGATCATCTTGTCCTTCCTTCTAACCTTTATTTTCTGAAGTTTACATTCAACATTGTTCTTTTCAAGTTGTTATTTGTTTATTTCTTTTTCTGCTAGTTAGATATCATACTGCTTAACAATTTATGATTTCTTTCTGTGGTCAAATGACTATATCAGCAGGAGATCAAAATATTACTAACTGTAGTGTGATTTAGTTGTCATATTACTTACTCATGGTTGCTTTCCATAAAGTAGATTGAGTTGAATGGCAAAGGACTAAGAAAATTTAAGTAGTGTGATTAATTTCTTTTCTGCAATTTACATTTAGTTACCATATTACTTGATATGATCATGATTACTTCCCCAAGGTAGATTGAGCTGAGGGGTAAAGGATTTGAAGAATTCAAGTAGTGTGATTAGTTTCTTTTATGCAATTTACTTCTTGAACAGTTAAATATCATATTACTTAACTTGTTTATGATTACTTCCCATCAGGTAGATTGAGCCGAAGGGCAAAGAATCTGAAAAGTTAGAGTAGTGTGAATTAGCTGCTTTGTTTTAAGTTTGAGTTGTTTTCCAATTTTTTGCTTTGTTTTCATTTTCAGCAACAAGGATACTGGGCCATTGTCATTAGTTCACTTTTTGGATGCATTTTGTTTTCTCTTAAGAATCGATTTCATTTCAGTTATTGTAAAGTTTTCTTTTGAGCATTTTTCAAGTTTAGAAATCATCACCATTTACACTCCACACACTTCACACTTCACTTTCATCATCACACATTAAAGAAAAATAAAATCCAAAAACAAACTAAAAAGCTTAAAACGACAAAAGTCTAAGGAAATGGTTATCTAAGTACATATAGTAACCTCACTTCGTCAGTTTACGAACCCCGGGTTGACATTACAAATAGCAATTTAGATCACACTAAATTGACCAAACATTTTGGCGTCGTTGCCAAGGAAGTGAAATTAGGTAGCCAATTTATAAAAAAAATATATAAAAACAAGAAAATTTCAAGAAAGGAAAATCGATAACCTCTCAAAGTATGCTCTCCTCTTGCGCCTAGTGTGATCTGGAGGATCAGAAAAGAGAAAGTTATTGGTTTAATAGTTCCTTGAGTATGCTCTCTTCTTGCACTTAGAGTGACCTGAAAGATCAGAAAGAGAATTATTAACCTGACTTGAAGAAAAATAAAAAATGACATGCATAGAGCAAGAGATTCTAGGGGAAGGTTTTAGCTAGAGCCAAGAGTTCGATTTTTACAACTCCATCTACTTCAAGGAATAGGCAAGAGACACCTCCATCATCTCCAACTCACACTCCTAGCCCTAGGATTCCTGGAATACAAGAGGCAGTAGTTGACTCTCCCACACCATCTATTGAGTCCGAATTAGGAAGAGATCCTTTCCTTCCTTCTACAGGGAGACAGATTGTAATTGAAGAAGTAGAATCACCTGAGGAAGAGGGAGAAATTCCTCCTCATTCACCCTTGGTAGAGGAACCAGAGGACTCTGAAGTCTCTGAGGAAACTACCATGACAGAAGAAGGAGCAACCGGATTTGGTAGAGGTAGAGGTAGAGGAGGAGGAGGAAATAATGGAGGAGGTAGAGGTAACATTGGAGGAAATAGGGATGGAGACAACTCATTCAGATTTCCTATAGCCGATGATGACTCCTGATCCACAATGAAAAACATCTCGCCATCTGTCCTCCCAAACTTCTATGGGTTAAGAAATGAGGACCCTAAAACATTTCTATTTGAGTTTGAGGTCGTGTGTCGAACCTATGATTATTTGGAAGACTCTCAAAAACTCAAACTGTTTCCTTCAACATTGAAAGGGGCAGCTTTGAAATGGTTCATGGGATTACCCACTCAATCCATTGGGACCTGGAATGATATGAAACAAACATTTTTGGATAGGTACCTGGACTATTGTATGCACACCAATCATAAGGATGAGGTATTCAAGATGATGCAAAAGGAAGATGAAAACTTGGAGGATTTACTCGAAATATTTCAATATAACCTGAAAAGAGCAAAGATGAGTAACTTAGATGATGAAACTTTGAAAGCCCTTCTATTAAAAGCCATTAGAGATGAATGGATAGATATTTTGAACATGATGGGAAAAGGAGACATATCTTAACTTCCACTTCATGATATAGCAGAGCTATGTGTCCATCTCTCACGGGGGAAATCTAAAACTCAAAAAGGGCCTAGAGATCCTTCTCTCCTCATAGCAAACAAATCTGCAACTGGATCGGTAAGTAGGGCTGAGATTGGAAACATGCTTGATGAATTCAAAACTGATATCTTAGGAAGTCTTAGTGAGCAACTAG
>APFE030828843.1:42256-65770 GCA_000404065.3 Pinus taeda | reverse complement strand
GAAATGAAATATGCATAAAAGGTTAATGGGATGATGAAATGTAAGGAATAGTGAAGAAAAAGGTGGATGAAAATATGACATTTCTGAGTCCCGACATCCTCCCCAACTGAACTTGTTGCATGTCCTCTTGTAACCATGCATGGGTCTCTTTAAGAACATCTGGCATCTTGAACTTTGGCTTTACATGATGATGTTTTTAATAATGAATGTTTCCAGGATATGTGAAAGACATGAGTAACAACTTACATTTTCTTATGGTTGGTTCTTGTGTGACAACCATGAATACAAAGAATGTTGGTTCTTGTGTTAACAACATTCATTTCGTTTTCTGTTTCTCTTTTCTTCAATAATAATGTAAACACTCACTGGAAATCATAATGTGCATAAGAAAGCCCTTTTGTAATATTAATGAAGCATGCCAATATTGCGTATGAAGCAAAGTGCAACAAAGTATCATTGGGAAATAAATGTTGGAGTGATAGTGGTGAAGAAATGGAATCATGGAAGTGAGTATGTAGTGTGGTGAAGAAATGGAATCATGGAAGTGAATATGTAGTGAATATAGTGTTCTCCCCCCCTCAACTGAATTGGTTGCATGTCCTCATGCAACTTGACATGGCTCATGAAAGGAAATGTAGCATGGTGAGGGAATTTTCCAAAATATTCAAGTTAGCATATAAGGAATTACATGATTAAAGATTAGAAAACAATGTACCTCTACTTACCCAAGAATGATGAATTATGCAATAGGAATGTAGTTGTTGCTACTGCTGGATCAGGAAAATGTGACTGATGTTGTTGTAATTGGATCCTGGGAAATGAAGGAATCTAAACCGCTGATGTTGAATCATGGAAAAGATAAACGCTGAAAGTGGAACTGTGGTACTCTCATAGAACAGAAAGCATCTTGTTGTAACTGCTGAGGGAGTCGTGAAAAAGTGTATAGTCTTCACCCGCTACAAACCCAATGGTAAAATTCTAAACATGCGAATGAATATGTCGATGTCGAGCATGAATAGAAATCATTGGATTACCGGCCATTGATGTATGCCATTAACCAATGCGAGGCAACTCACCATTGATGTCAATGAGTGCCAAGGTACCTGAGTACATCTTGCGAAGTGTGAACGGATGTGTCGAGGTCGAGCCACTTGCAAGATCTGAAGATCAAGGGACATTGATGTATTCCCATGATCGTCAATGAGAGAACTTTCCATTAAGGCATGCAAGCCTCTAGGTACTCAAAAGGAACTCTAGTCTATTTCCCAGATAAGGTGCTGATGTCGATGGGGCAAGACTTGTTGAAAGGTGGGCCTTAAGGAATCCCACATCAGTCAACGCCAGTTTGTACAAAAAGATTTGGTAGGACTATAAATGGAAAGAACTCACGAACAAGCAGTGTGGACTAGCATGGCTAGGAAATCAAGGCAATGTAATCATGGAAAGGGATTGAGTTTTATTCAGAAGGCAAACTAGAAGGCAAAAATAAACTGAAAAGGATAAAGGGATGTATGCGATTCAAAAAAATAAGCGTGCATGAAGTCATGAAAGATAAGGAAATGGAAGATGGGCTTCAACACAAGGATGGAGTAGGCGTTTGGAAAAACAAAGGGGAGTAATCATGACGCAAAAGGATTTTTGTGTAGTGGAAAATGTCATGATATGTGCTGTGAAGAATTAGTTCCTTTAAGCTTCCAATGATGCATGTTTCATTGTGATTTCGAAAAATCACTTTTGCATTAGATTGTCTTCAACGCTTAGCACCATTCCTGCATAAAAATTGTCACCGTTGTGTGCCAGCTCCATCGATCATTCCTGTATGAAGTGACTCAAAAACAAATTAGCTCATTTTCAAGAATTTATGAAATGTCCATTTTTTTAATTATTTTTCGAAGTTACACTAGTTGTGGATGAAAAGGGTGTCGCATTGGAATGTTGAGCTTTCTGCATAAGCTTCTCGTTGACCTACACATAACACCAATCTCATTTCACTTGTTAGTATATGCATCCTAACTCTTTCCCACAGTGATAAATTCCAACATACTTTTTTTTTTTCAATTATTATTATTATTTAAATAAATAACAAATTAAAAAAATCAAAAGTTTTTAAATTCTTATTTATGTCAATTTTAGTCTCTTCGTGTATGTTTTCCTTGTGAGTGGTAGCTGCAGTAGTTGTGAGTTTCGATCTCAGTTCGATTAATTTGGCCAAAGAAAATGAGTTCCTAGAAAGACAGGGAGAGCCTTGTTTTCATGGCCAAGTTAGCCAAGCAGGCCGAGCGGTGCGATGAGATGGTGCAGTCAATGAAGGATGTTGCCAAATTGGATCTAGAGCTGTCTGTAGAGGAAAGAAACTTGCTTTCTGTTGGATATAAGAATGTTATTGGTGCCAGGAGAGCATCATGGCGGATTATGTCCTCCATTGAGCAGAAAGAAGAAGCAAAGAGAAATGAGTAGAACGCGAAAAGGATCAGGGATTATCGTCAAAAGATGGAGGATGAACTTAAATCTGGAAATGAAAGGAAGGAGATTGTTGATCAATCTTTGAAGGCTTACGAGGCTGCTTCAAATACTGCAGCTAGAGATTTTCCTCCCACACATCCAATCAGGCTTGGCTTAGCACTAAACTTTTCAGTTTTCTATTGTGAAATTCAAAACTCTCCTGAAAGAGCATGTCACCTGGCAAAACAAGCATTTGATGAAGCCATTGCAGAGCTTGATACTCTCAGTGAAGAATCATACAAGGGCAACACATTAATAATGCAATTGCTGAGAGACAATCTTACATTATGGAGTTCTGATTTGGAAGATCTTGGAGGGGATGATCAGCCTAAAGGAGAAGAGGCGAAGGTGGAAGATGGGGAGCCCTAATTTTGTTGCAATAACGTTTCTTCAGCAGTTTGATTGCTTTGAGGATTTTTGATATTCTTCCTGGTGTACTTCCTCAGTCTTTTTCTTTTGATGCAATACAGTTTCACGTGCATTGTGAGTTTTTTTCTAGATTGACATCCTTCGTTGGTCCTTCAAAGTACGCGGGCTCAAATAAAGCGTTAATATGTATGGTAACTGGTTGGCTTTCCCTGCAAGATTTTCAAATCCTTTGAGTGTTTCTCTATAGCATAGATCCTTAAGGAAAGCTGCACCATTTTCTAGTGATGGCTATGAAGATCTTCGGGATTTTTATTTTTATTTTTATTTTTTATTTTTTAATTTTTTTTGCCAGTTTTATTCCTGGTTATTTGGTTAAGAATTGAATCTGCTTTACCAGAACCAAAGCTATGGTGAGCATAATTAGAAAATTAAAAGTTTGTTAATTGGCCAGTAAACATCATGAGTCGGTGACTTCGAAGTTGGCTTTTATAAATAGTTGGGTTGGATGGGATACTTAGATATTGAACCGGGCTCGGTTTATCACGTACTCAGCTTGGATTTGTTTGACGTTTTGTATATACAATGAATGATGCAGAGTTGTTTTTGATTTTGCTGGGGTTTTTTTGTTTTTTTAATGTTTTGTGTTGTTTTGTTTTCATGATTTTTTATTTATTTTTAATGAAAAACTAAAATTTAGAAAGAAACTACACTTTCTCTAGATTTATTTATTTATTTTTATTTTTTATTTTTTTTTAACAAATGGACACAATGATTTGCATATTGAAAGATGTTTTTGATCAAGCATATTGCAAAACATTTATTTATCCTTGAAATTAGTCTAAATCATCCCTATTTTCTGATCCTCGCGATCGCACTAAGCACGGAGGAGAGCATACTTATTCTAAGAAAAACTAAAAATGAAAGCCTACCTACTCTATACTAAATAGAAAAAAATTAGTTACGTGTAATTAAACTTCCAATGAAGCCATTCACGTAGCAGTAACAACAATAGATTCAGTAGAAATTTTCCAAATGAAAAATGAAAATATTCGAGAGTGGATGAGTCTAGCTGCTGTAACTGCAAATCAACTAAAAAATAAAAAGATGAATCTAATCTAGTACTTACTTGGAACCATTGTTCGATAAAGCTTTGATAAGCACAGTTTCTCTCACTTAGATCATGTTGTAACTCCTATTCTTCTTCTCTGATCTGCTGCTCTTCTTCCTTGATCTCCTGTTCGAATGATTGTTCGCCATCAGATATGCAAGATTCTTCATATGTTGAATCTTCGTTTATTTCTTGGGGAGTAGTTGAACTGTCAATTCTTGTCAAGATCTCCTTTTCCAGGGAAGAGGAGATTCCGACTTCTGCAAGGATCTGAGTGAGTAATTCCAAGCTGACACTCATTATAAAACCACGTTGAAAGAGATTCTAAAAACAAAAAAAATCAGCACACTAAAAATTGAATTAAAAACAAAAGGATCACAAAAATAATCTTGAATTCAATACTCAATTAAACCCTCTTACAAGTATTGCTCATTAATTGAGTAATCGAATGTTTCAATTACAACCATGAACCATGAATTCATCAAACACTCTTCACAGTTGTGAAAATCAAACACACATGCAGAAATTGAAATTCACACTTGCATAAATGTAAACACACCCTACATGCCCTGATCCATAAGAGGTCGAGCCCATTACGGTATCTCTAATGCGATGCGTAGGCTGTTCCCCACGTCTTACTGCCTTAACACCTCGGAGTTAGGAACATGTCTAAACACACTTGCATGAAAAATCAAACTAAACTTCAATCCATCGTGCCTCCCCGGCAATGGCACCAAAATGTTGGGTGAAACTATGTTCTTTTAATTCTGTTGTAGTACTTGCCCAACTATTTAATTTGTCAATCCGAGGTTCGTAAACTTACGAGGCACATGCACTATATATGCAGGACCGAAGTGGAACTAATTTAATCTAAATTACTGAAATCAAATTAATCTAGGAAGGCATTGAAACATTAACTATGAAAGCAGGAAATTGCATAAAGGAAAAGCAATACAACATGTGAAGAATTGAATGACAAACAAGATATGTGAGCTCACAACAATAAAACTATCTCAAATTATATTACAAGAATCAAATTACAAATCATGAAAGCATAACAATAAAAGAATATGAATCAAAGCTAATCTCCATTCTCTATTATTCATTCTTAAAATGAAGAGAGAGCACTCTCTTATATACATGAGGAAGATAACCTTCTCATAATTACATATCCAATATTCTCTCAAGCACTCTCAACTAATTTCCCTTTATTACAAGATATGATCCCACAAATCTCTCAAGCATTTTTAACTACTTTCTCATTATTACAAAATATGATCCCTTTGAATCCTCCACAAAAATCTCACATATCTTGGATAAGATATGCCAACCAAATCCTCCATGATCTTCTCCTTAGGAATTGGATAAGATATGTCAACCAAATCCTCCATGATTTTCTCCTTAGGAATTGGATAAGATATGCCAACCAAATCCTCCATGATTTTCTCCTTAGGAATAGGCTTGCATAATTATCTCCTTAATATGGTGGAGGAGATATGGATAAGTCTCTTAGAATTAATTCTTCACATATTTCCTACCCATCACAAAATTCACATATTCTTGAGATATATATAAAAATATGTATATTTTCTAATATTTAATCATAAATTCACTTGTAATACAAAAATGAATAAAATGGAAAATAAGAAGGTGAACCCCAAATGTATGTATGAAAATGATATGATAAAAGGTTAATGGGATGATGAAATGTAAGGAATAGTGAAGAAAAAGGTGGATGAAAATATGACATTTCTGAGTCCCAACAACAGGATCATACAAAAATTTTCCCAAGTTAACAACCTTTCTCATTCTAATTGGAGTGATGTCCATTTTGTAACTTGTAAGTGGCCTCCCATGATAATGGGAGTTGTTAGCTAAACAACATCAATGCCCATTTCACTTGTTCCATGGTGGGTATATTGTTCCTGACTTTCCCATTGGTCTTTAAGTGTCTGTTCTTTAATTTCAACTTCAATTTATTCTTGTCATTTCTTCTCCTCTTCTTGCTGCCTTTTCTTTTCATCCTTATCCTTCATTCTTTACTCTTCTTCCGTATATATCCTCTCCTTTTCTTTCTTTTTGAGCTTGAGCTCTTAGGCTACCTTGCCTACTTTTTTCTCCCAATTCAACTTATTCCCTTGTTCAATTCAAGTTGCTCCTTGTTGGGCAACTTGATTTTTGGTTAGGGCCTCCCTTTTTACCTAACCTCTCACCTTTTATTCATGTGAAGAATCGTAGCTCATCCTAAAAAAACCTATGAAAAAATCAACTTTTTCTCCTCACTCTAAGTTTATTATTAGTACTCTCATATGTAATTGCATGCTTTGCAATGACCTTTCGCTGTGGAATTGGGATCACACCTATGGAATGTCATCTCCTTGAAATGAAAAAGCGAGAGAGGATTAGATTCAAATCTAACTTCTTTGATATCTTTCAGTTGATATGATCTTAGGTAGAATATGTGACCATGGAGATTTTTTATCCCATGAGAGTGTTCCACCTACCCCTACATACACCTGATATGTTATCCCCTACAGTATTACCATGTTAGTGACAAAATTGGGTAATAGGGGAGGGGGTATAGTTACTCGAAATTTTCTCGGATATATGTCGTCTCTATCGATGAACCAATCTCCAACTATGGGAAATACTTGCCTGGACGTTTCTGATATGCATTAGGCAGGTACTTTAAATAAGATCTCATAGAGGTGCATTAGGAAGTCCTATCAGATCTCGGTGTAAAAATGAATATAGTGGGACTCCCATAGAACTTTACAATATACATCAATTAGCTCTTCTTGTACTATCCATTCCTATCCCATTTCCAGGAATACATGCTCACATAGATGGCATCTAAGAGGTAGGGAGCCATGAAAAACTAAGGTTGTTGGTCCTTCACTGGATTTTGGGCTTGCCTAATATTGTCTTTTGGAGAAAGTGAAAGGATATGCACCCAACTGAAAACATTTCCTTCGATTGTTGTAGAGTACATCAATGGAACCCATAATTCATAAAATGCTTTTTTGTTTGACCAACCATATAACATACATAACATGTTGGCCACCAATTGAAAAGGAGTTGTTAGTAGATTTGTAGGGTGCTCTTTATTTGGATCAAACTTGAAGCTTCACTTATGGATCCACCATCTCTTAGTATTTCTTTGGTCAAAATCTTGAAATCTTTGAATTAGACATCATATAGGGTTATTTCTTTCTTGGGGACCTTTTAGTACATATCAATATTAAAAGCAGTAAAGGAAGCAAAGGGTTTCCTGTGACTATCCTTGATAGTGCCTTCTTTTGGGTTCAACGTGTTCTATAATCCATTTAACTGCTTCTGCACATCGGAGGACAAGGGGGTGGGTAGACACTTTATGCAACCAAGATCTTCTAACAACTCTATACACCTCTAAATATGGATCATCCTCATGCATACTCTATCTCTTGAACAACCAATATACTTTTGGCCTGAATCTATTGCGTATTAGTCCAAAAAACATGGATTGTCTATGAACACAAGATTAGGGAAGCTAGTGGGGGGCTCATCATCTAGGATCACAATCACAACAACTCCGCAAGCACTTTTTTTGTGACACATACATGTGTTTCTTTGCATGACCCATTAACCCATTCTAAAGACTATCTTGCAAGCATTAAATTGAATGAGCTATGAGGTCTTGGCTTGAGGATGTCAATGTTTGTCTATTGGTTTATCTCATTGATTTTAGACTATGACAAAGGCCCGATGTTTTTGTGTAGAGTAGGAGGCAAGACTAGTAAAGAATGATTGAGGCAGTATACACTGTAACTCTAGAAGAATATACCCAAAAATATACCTAGGCATCCACAGACTGTTAACTTATGCCACAATTGATGAATAGTCAAATAGCTTAAGCTTGACTAGTTCACATTTGAATTTCATGTTTCAAAGATAGAGAATAAAAATCTGCCCAAACAGTGTAATCTTGCCAGATAAGTAGATAGGTAGAGTAATTAAAAAGGAGCTCAACAGTGTAATCTGAGCCTTTGGATGTAATAAGTGCAGACTTAGGTAGGCTTGCCATGTAAAAGAAAAAGAAGATTGATAAGGATTTTCCAGTCTAAGTGCACCCAAATAAAGAAGAAAAAAGGTCAGGCTAAAGTAGGTAAGGTAGGTAGATGGTGTTGCAGAATGATACTTGTGATGGATCATGTCTCTAAATGTGTTAACCTTTAATTTTATCACAAGTGCAAGGTGTACATCATACTTGATGCAGCTCAAGCAAGACAAGGTCAAATAATTAACTTCCATTCACATTTTCCCTAAACATTTCACTAATTCCCGCTAAAGTATTAAGGTCTTTGAAAATTAAAGGGGCTCAGAGCATTTCTCTGACTTCTGGAGGGACTGAACCCTCGGCCCAATAATTTAATTGGCCAAAGTACTTAAAAACCATCATTCATTCATTCTCACAAGTCTTTTCCTAAGTAAAATTCCATTTTACTCAGGAAAATTACACAATATTACATGAATCCCCTTTCACTTTATCCTAAGTTAAATATACTCTTTAAATGTTTTACTTAGCGCTTATTGTCATTTTGATGTCATATTAACCTTTAACCCATATTCTATAAATCCCGAAAAAACATTCCCCTTCCTGTATTATTTAAACTATATAAAACCCCAACATTTTATATATCCCGCTCCTGGTTGATTACGACCATAATCATCGTTCAAAAATGATTGATGAATTTATTTGAAATTCATTAACAGCCTAACCACGCCTCGACCAATCGCATTGGCCCCGATACGATTAAAATATTATTAAATACATCGGGCCCACCACAAATAAAGTTCCGTCAAACTCCACTCCCGTTTGTCGTTCAATCGCTCCCCTTTCATCCAACGGTCAATGCTAATATCGCGCCCCCCTGGTGACCGCGCTTTAACTCACGATCACCAGGCGGTTTTCCGCACGTACCTCCGCCACGCGTCGCGCAGTCCATATGATCGCTGCCCCTCGGTCCAAAAACACCTAGCCTTAAAAGCGATGCGATCGAGTACCGCTTACCACCCTCCACAAACGACAAAATATCACATCTCTGCTTGCATCAGTGGCCTGATAAATCCAAAAAAGACCCACCAACCTCTGTTTTGTTAAATAAAGCGAACAATGTCATTTTCGCTTTAATATGCTACGACCAATGATCCCATGCAAAACAACATCCAAGTCAACTGTTCTAGCTTCTCAACCGCCACCTGATCAAAAAATCTACAACAACGCACTCCGCAGCCTGTCATCCAACCTGCGATTATACTGTTTACTTCCTTGATACAAGTATTTATCCAGTCTACCCTAAAGCCCTGTAATTTTAGTTTTCTACTGGAAATTCTACAAAAAAGGGCCAAATTCAGTTTTAGTCCAGTCTGTGTATGCCATAAAAAGTTCCCAAAGCTGTTGTTTGGTCTATTTTCACACAGAAAGTCTAAATTCAATTTTGACTAAACAAGAACCAAAATGGAAACCCCTATAGCCCTGAATGTCACACCCTTGAACGCTCCTCACAAAGACTTAGATTATCTACCTTTGGCCGATAAAGATTTTCAGATAAAAGACCTATCTGGGGATAAAAACCATCTTCAGGTCTTCTACAAAACCAGAGATAGTTATCTGAATAAGTCTGACATTTTTAGACTATGGGAATCTAACCTTCCCATGTATTTCCTCCCCTCAGTCCATGTTTTCCCAAACATAATTCATCAATACTGTGCTAATTATGATCCTAACCATAGAGCTGTTATGTCCCCATTCCAAACCGTCCTTTTTCCCATAACTGCTAAATCCATCAATGAAATGTTGCAATTCCACTTCAGTCAAACCCTCACTCCTATTTCCATGGGATATTTACTTGAAAAAGCATCTTAGTTGTCCCAATCAGAAGTGAGCCATATTGGTAAAACCTTCATGTTACCAAAGCACCAGCCCAAAGGTCCACCTCCTTATCTGCAGACTTTCTTCACTGAAACTGGAAGAATCATTGTTGATATGAGAGCCCTGATTATGGGATTTAACTCTAGTGAATATGTTGATGATATTACCCTAGTCTTATTATCAATCTTTACTCCAGGACAACCCCCTACTGTCAGATATGACTATGCCACGTATATTTCCAACAAAATCTATGATCAATTCCTGAATTCGGAAAGGGAAGGAATTTTCAAATATACCTCTTTGATATATCATCTCATGTTATATTATCAATCAGATAACTTTCCTTTCCCTATCAAGAAACTGGACACCAAAGGACATCCTAGGTCTGTTATCTTTTGGAGTTCAATATTTCATAAGTCCTGTGAGTCCCCTTACACTTATAATGAGTTCATATACTTATTTGTACATCCAGCAACCATTTTGTTGATAGGATTTTCCCCTCCTAGAATCAATGGTGACATGAAGAAGATTCTCCATCTCTCTAAGCAGTACAGGATAGGTGACTGGTACCTATACAAAAATTACACAAAAATCATGATGTATGGGTGTGAACTTTGCCCTTTTAAGTTACCCAAGTATGTTCCTATGAGATTATTTGCATTGGAATATTTTAGACAAATCATAAATGCAGATTTAGTCCATTTTTGTACTGCCAAGAAGAAAGCTCAGCTAAGAATTAAGAACCAGCTAGGCCCTTTTGTTATCAACTCTAGAGATGCATGGAAAGAAGCTGAAAAGATTTTAGAAGACCACCTTAGATTAAGAAAGCGTTTTAGGTGGGTACCATATGACCCCAGCAGTTTTATATGTCATAGAAGGACAAAGAATAGGTTATCATCGTATATTCACCATAGGATCCGAGAAATTGAGCAGTTTGCAAACTTGGATGAATGGATAGAGGTGACCCTAGTAGAAGATGTTAGTGAGCAGGACAATATGGAAAATGCAATGAGAGATCTTGAGAAAACGCTTGACCTGGATTCTTTTGGGCAGGTACCATTCCAACTATCTCAAAAATCAGCAAGTAGTGCATCCATTACTAGAACCTCTCAACAACCTCCACAAGAAGTCAACATACCAGCCACAGGAACATCCAAAGGCAAGGAAGTGGAGACCATAGAACAGCTTACAATGATAGATTAGCCTAGAATTTCCAAAGAACAGGGTCAAGTGCCAACTCCTCCAGCCCAAACCCATGCAGTAGAAATTCCAGCTTTGCAAACTCCTCTAAATGAGGAAAGAAATAAAAGGAGGGATAAAGAAACTACTACCCTTGCCAATGGACCTACAGGACAGCCTGGAGCAAAAAAGTAAAGACTGAATCCTCTTTCAGAAGAGGAAATTGTTGAAGAAACTATAGATAGTCTAAGAGTTGAAAGAGTAACTAGCCAGCAAACTCCCCCATTCGGAGGAACATCCACTAGCTAACAAAGGCAAGAGCTAGAAAGACAACACAATGCAAAAGTATCATCCACCAGGCCACAAAGTAAAGAGGCCTTAGATATCAAGAAGACATTCACAGAAATAAAGGCAAAAAATGATCCAGTAAGACTTCAAATTTACAATCAGTATTTGAAAATGGCCCCCACAAACCAGCAGAGATTAATGTCAGCCTATGACATTCAAGAGGGCAAAATGATAATGAGCTACTTCAAGCCAAAGGTACAACAACCTCAAACATCAGCAGATTATATCAGGACAAATCTGGAAGTCTTGGCAAAGGATATTAATCCTCTGGATCAGATTGAACTTCATAAGCAAGCTGGAGAAATGGTCTATTCTACCTTAACTAGTAAAGCATTGATGGCTCACAGGCTACAAAATTCTTTCGATAGTACAACTGCACAACTGAACTTAGAAAAAGCCTCCTCCCTGGCCAAGGACAATAGAATAAAATAATTAGAAGAAATTATGATTGGACAGGGACATGATCCCAAAGATGTGAAAGGTGTAGAAACACTAATCAAGAAGAAAGAAGAAGATGTTGCCTTAACGAAGCAGCTAAAGCAGAAATCTGAAGAAGAGATGATGGATCTCCTCTTGAAACTCAATGAAAGATTGAATGATACAGGGCAGGCATTAGAAAAAGCACTGAAGGATAGGTAGGGAGAGTCGACATTTCAGCCTCCTGATGTGATTCCCATAGTCTCAACAACAGTCCCTTCTACACTTGGAACAACATTAGCTCCAAACATCCCAGCAACCACAGCAGAGATGGTCACAGGTACAGTTACAACAGGAACAACACTAGGTAGCAGTGCCAATTTGAGCATAGAGGAGCTGATAAAGGCAATGGAGGACATGAGACTACAAGTCTAAGAATTAAAACAGGTCAATGAATAGTTGGCTAAAATGGAAAGAGATTATAATATCTCAAAGAAAAATGCGGTGGAAAAAACAAGGGAGATCAAAACATTAGAAAATAAAGTAAAAACATTAGAAAAGGATCTCACTTTTGACAAACCTCTGGCTGAGATCAAGAAAATTCTTAGGGCCAACATCACCCAATCTATAAATGATGTTTGGCCATCCATACAAGTGATCTTTGAACAAATTGATCTAGTGAAAGGAGCACAAGAAGAAATTCAAAAGACAAGAGCTTTGTTAGGACAAATGCCAGATGAAGCCAACCTGCTTATACACTTTTTGAATAACAGAAATAAGGAACAACTGGAAGAACTTGTCATCTCAGACAGGACAGACACTATTTTGGAAATCAAAAGAGTGCTAACCAAGAGAACTTTGATGGAGAATTTAGGGAGAAGATGTCAAGATATGCAGGTGGAAATTAATTCTTTTATGGAGAAGTTCACTATTTTGCAGAATAAAGGGCTACCAAGTCCTTTGGTGATTAATGACAGATTAATGAAGCATATAGATTATGTGGACAAATTGAACAAGTATGCTGGCAATCAATCTAGTTCATCAACAAGTGCATCAGGAATAAAAGCACTCCCCATAGGCCGAGTTCTTTATGACAATTTAAAGAACTTATTCTATGTTGAACATGAGATAAATCACTTGTTCTCAATCCATCGTATCTTTTTCATATATACAAAAACTGATGAGACTTTGAGGAAACTTCAGAAACAAAGATTGCCAGAGCAAAAATGGTGGGAAGACATGTTGGAAATTTTGTAAATTTATCCATAGTAAAATGTAAATTTTGAGCTATTTACCATAGTAAGATGAACAAAGATAAACAGGGATCAAACAGGTCAAAGTGTATAAGAACAGGTAAGGAGTATCAGTTAAAACAGGGCAGCCAACACACAGTTACTAAAGAAGACAGCAGCTAGCCAAATCATAGGGCCTGCCTCCATCACACTCAGCAAGAATAGGAACAGCGCAACAACAGTTTACCTTTCTCCTATCTTCACGACTAGTTGTCTCTATTTTCTTGTAACTTATTCTTAGTCATCACTAGAATATATCTCACTCTGTTATGAGATATTTGTTCTAAATTTTTTTGTATAAATACCCCCTCAATTGGAGTATTGAGGGTGGATTCATATACATTGCTGTAATATTGGTTTTTTTGGAATAAAGTGTTGATTGGATCAAACTTTCATATGGCTTGCTGGATAAAGAATTGAGACAAAGGACTTTCCACAGATTTCTTGAATCAAACAACGGATCAATAAGTCCTCTATACCTTATGTTTTAAAGTTTTCCTTGTTTCTTATATCATCTATGTTTCATATCTGAATGATAAACAAAAATGAGTAATTCAGAATATGCTTGATTTCACTCTGTTTTCAAAGGTTATTATTCTTTATGTTTTCTTCTGAATTAGAATAAACAGTGAAACCTTGTTTGCTCCTGTTTTCTATTTCTTTCACTTTGATTATTACTTAAATAATACTTAACTTCTCTTTGTTAGTAATCAATTCAAGTCCTTTTTTCAAATAGGTTGAAGGATTCTTAACTGCTCTTCATCCATTTTGAAACCATTTCATTTATTCCAAATCTTTGTTTATTCCCTGTTTGACCATCTTGCTCTGTAAAACCATCATTTATTAAGAAACCTAATCCAGTTAAGCCATCTTCTTTGACTCCATTAGCCCAATGGCCTAAACTAGCCAGTCCTACCTCTCTGCTATTGAATCTCACCACCCAAATTCAAACAAAACTCCTAAACTTCACAACTAGCCTAGTATATTTCAAAACAAAGCTAAAACTTAAAGAGAGAGCCCTCTCTACATACAGATAGGCTAGAATTTGTATCTAAAAGATTGGTTTGTGGTTATTACCTCGGCCTCCTTTCCCCTTTACAACTTTTGGGAAAACCTGAGTGATAACATAGTGGTGACTTTGCTAGGGAACTAAATAATTTGTTTGTTACTATTGTTTACTTTATAAGCTACAGACGGAGCCTAAAGTTAGCCAGGTAGCCTTTGAAATGCTCTTGGTTTGCAATTGCAGAAGTAAATGAATGATGTTTCAGTCTATCTCCAGTCTAGTTTATAGATTGGACATTTGGTTTCAAATACTTGATCAGTTCCTCTTTTCAAATAAGTCTTTAAGAAAGTTCAAAACCCATATCTAAAAGCTTCTTAAAGAGATTGTTGAAGATGTATTGTCAAACCCATTTAGAGAAAAACCCAAAAATATACCTAGAAAACTGGCTTCAGAAAGGATTCAGTATACCAGAGCTAATCCTGATCCAAATCCACCACCTGTGTTTGAAAATCCTAATCTGATTCCTAGGATTCTTAAGAGACAAGAGAGCCAAGATAGTTCTGCCAGTTCACGGACTCTATATAGATCAAGATCCTATCCTGTGAAGTGGATTTACCTGGAGGACAAACCTTAGCCTGGATGGCAGTGTACAATCAGTTTTTAAAAAAATTATGGTGATAGCCTTAAATGCATATTACTGTGGAAAACATTAAATATATGGGTGTGATAATATTACTCAATTATTGTTGTGTTGGTCTATATATTGGTGTTGATATTTATTGTCAACAATGATCGTTATCTCAGCGTTGGGAATGGATTCATTTTAAATTGGGTGACATTGAAGGTAAACTATTGTGAGTTGAATATTGTACAAATTCAATATCAATTGTATTTCTCATGGGAAAGTAATCACAAATGACATTAGAGGATTTTTCAATTTTAACAACCCTCGTGAAAATTCCATGTAATAAAAGTTAATAAAGGCAAAACAATAACCACGGTTGATGGGACACTTATTCCAAGCTGAATGTTGGGCAAAGCATCCTAGTGTGGCTGTTCATTGGTTTATTATGGTTAAGGAAATTGGCAAAGCCAATGGCTAAGGCTTTGGAAAGAAAAAATGGTATTTTTGGCACATTTATTTATGAAAATAATGGAAATTAGGAGAAAAGGAAGGTGAAAGGTCATAGGTTGCATGTGAGGAGGAAATTGAAGGAAAATAAAGGAAAATGAAAAAATAGAGGCCTAATTGATAAAAACACTTATGGGGATCAGTTTGTAACCTTTTTTCAGTTAAGTTTTTGAGCTCTCTCATTATTCTCTCTCTCTCTTACTCACTTTTGGACACTTAGAGTTTCCTCAGAGCACTCTGGCATTGGATCAAAGAAGGCAAGAGGAAGGAAGGAGCAAGCAAAGAAGAGCAGGATCAAGCAACTACAATAGGATTCTTTGCATGCATGGTATTGCATGTGTGTTTTCCTTGCTAGATTTGGCATGCATGGTATTGCATGTGGTTTTTGGTTGTTATGGCATGGGATTTTCCATGTGTGACAGTGCTTTCCTATCCTTGTCATTTCCAAAAAGTCATGGTGTGATGGGGTTCTCATGTTTTGCTTGAGCTAGATTGTTGGATAGATTTGAAGCTAAGTGAAGTGGATCTTTGAATAATAGAAGACATGGCTTAGTAAACCCTGAACTAGGCTGCGGGTTGTGGTAAAGTCGGCTTTTTTGTTGCCATGATGGGCCTAGGAATCCTCTACCAATGAATGGCAGTATATATGGTAAATCTTAGAGGTGGTCGCCTTTGATTAGGCCTATGAATCCTTGCTCATGAATGGTGGGATATATGGTAAAGCCTAGATGGTGGAGTCTTGTTATAGGGCCTGGTGATCCATAGATCATACTATGGATTATGATAAAGTCTGAGAGACTAGGAGACAGGAAAATTCCTCACAATGTAGGTGGAGAAATCTGGTGGCATCCATGCTTGTTTTGGCCTAATGATTTGGTGGAGATCATCGCAAAGCCTGTTATCACATGTTTATTGTTTTGGCCTAGTGATTCGATGTGGATTGCGGTAAATACAAGCTTCTATTCATGAGGGTGAGGTGGTTTAGCCTCGGGATTCCCTTATTGGTTCTTTTGGTTTGAGTCCCACATTCATGCTTGATATAGGGCACATGGGTGAATGGGTGAAGAGGAATTGGCTCAGCCATTCTATGGTTGGGTGGAACATGGTAGTCTTATCCTGGGTTGGCTTTTGCATTTATTAATAAGAGGTTCTTTCCTTGATATCTTATGTGTATATGTAATGGTTTATATGTGGATTCTATGGCTGATGTATCCTTGATATTTTTGTGGTTATTATGATGGTTATAAGCATCTTTTATGACAGTGATGATGTATGGATCTCCTCATGTTTTGATTTGTAAATGAATGGATAATGTACCTATGACCTAATAGAGAACAATGTGGCTAAAGATATAAGGGAACAATTCTTCTTAGTGATTCTCATATAAGTATGAGACCCCCATGCTCAGATATGTTGTTTACACTTGTAGATTACATATTTGTGACATGTTTGACGAAATTCCTGTCATGGCTAGTAGGGGTCCAGTCTAGACCTTGTCCTTGTTTTTGCAAATGAATCGTTGTTATGTTGTGTAAATTCATTTCTGAAAGTTTCTTTGGGTTATAGGCTCTGGGCCTAAAAAAGTGGCTCAAATCCCAGATATGCATGCACAACACTGGGCAAAAAATTCCCTGGATGCATGCATACCCATGCTGTGGGAGTGTTTGGAGCCTCCTGGACGCATGCTTGTCCATATGAAGTGAGTGTCCAAGGGTTTAATGGCCTAAAGCTTCAGTTGGTCTCAGGGGATGGTTACCTGAGTGGTTGGGATGGCTCCGAGGAGTTTTTCTTCTATTGTGGAAGGACTGTATTGTGTGTTTCCGTCGATTCCACTTCCTTAAGGTCACCTAAGAGGTTGAATTCTATTATAGTGGCCTCTCGTCGCATATTTACCTCGGTTGGATGATTACTTGGGTAGATGTGAGATTACGTTATTACAAAGTCGTATCAAAGTAGGTTGCGCCTTCTTTGGATCATATCTGATACCACTCTGTGGTATCAGAGCATGGTTCACCCCTTGGACTGGATGCGGGGCGTGTGATGGTCATGCATTCATGTCAGTTGCACATGTGTTAATCATCCTTGTGGTCTATATGTTTGTTGCATATGCATGGTGTTGGTCATGGTTGTAGTTATGTCGCCATGTGAAAGAGGGTGTTGTTGTTGTCAAGTGTGTCATCATGAGTGTATGATTCGCTATGGCTTGCTATGTGTGTTAGTTGTTGCATGTTGTCCAATGTGCATTAGTATGGTTTTTGTTGTCATGCATGAGGTGAGGGTATGTGTAGTTGATATGGTCATGCATTGATGACTGGACTCTAGCTAGCATGATGGTTGCATGGTTATATGATTATGTATTAAATGTATATATGTTGTCATGATTATGCTATACATCTACTACGTTGATTGATTGATCTTGCATATGAGATATCCTCCCCGAATTTTGCTAAGATACGTTGGTTTATGGTGATTTGGTTTAGCTGACATAATATGCCTTGCAGGAACAGGATCAAACATGACTAACAAGATGGTAGACTATAAAGGTTCTCCCTATGAATCAAATGAGGAATGTGGTGTTGGGTACTCCTATGATTTAGCAGACACGTTGCGAAGCTTGAAGGAAAAGATAAGGAGTTGTAAGGCGGACAATGACAAAATCATGCTGGCACAAGAGAAACAAGCAGAGGTAGTGCAATACGGCTTCAGAGTTTATCAGAATAGCAGTGACAGGGGCCACTTTGGATCAGCCATGGACAGAAGGACAACTAATCCGGCATATGGAAATAAGTCTCATAGTGGTGACATGTCAGATAGATATGACACGGTTAGAGATGGCAGGTTGTTGGATACTCCGGATAAGAGAGGTGACGGACACATGAACTACTCTAGTTTTGGTTCTGATAGGCATCATGCTTGTCATTATTATCATCCTTACATGAGGAGTGATAAGGGATACTTGCCAAATGAATTTAAGTAACCAAAGCTACCTACTTTTGATGGAGATGTGAAGAATTTGGAAGATGCAGATGCTTGGATACTTGGGATGAACAAATTCTTTGAGTTGCATGAGTGCACAGAAAACATGAAGGTCAAAATTGCTATCTTCAACCTGAAAGGTAAAGCAGATATCTGGTGGGAAGATGTGAAGCGAGTCAGAGACATCAGGATAAAGGACTTGATTTGGCATGAGTTCAAGAGACTTTTCAGGAAGAAGTAATTGTAAGAAAGGTACTACGACAGTAAGGCCAAAGAATTCTATGAGCTAAATATGGGATCAATGACAGATGAAGAGTACACGACTAAGTTTCTAGAGCTATTGAGGTATGTACCGTATCTTAAAGATGAGAAGGCCTCGGTCACTCGAGGAAGTTATTGGGAAATTGAATCATTGTTATGAACAGTAAAGGCATAAGAATGAGCCTCAACAAGGATGGAAAGGGAAGGATAATCATAAAGGTAAGAGTAAATGGAAATTGAAAAGAGAAAGGCCTCAGAATGCGGAAGAGAAAGAAAATGTGGCACCACAAAAGAAGTTCAATGTAGGTAGATAAGGACATGGGTCACAACAACAACATAAAGGTGATGGTACTGGACAGTTGGAGTGTTGGACATGTGGTAAGGAACACCTTAAGAGAGATTGTGCATATAATCAGGGCGGTAAGCCTCAGATCTATAGTGCACATGAGGCACAAACTGTTGGGGATGTTGGTCAGAGTGTTCGTTGTATCTATGCAACATTGGACAATAGAGAGGTAGACCATCGAGCATCTATCATTAAGATGGACGGTAAGCTTTGTGATCAAGTTGTTTCTATTTTGATTGACCGTGGATCTAATTATAGTTATGTTAGTCCTGAATTTGTGGATAAGTGTGTTTTGAATAAAGAAGTGCATGCAAAATATTGGTTAGTGTAGTTGGCTACAGGTACAAAGAAGCGAGTTCATCATTGGGTAAGAGCTTGTGCATTTGATTTGAATGGCATGCCTACTGCATCACATTTTAATGTATTACTATTGGGATCATATAGTATGCTATTGGGTATGGACTCACTATACCTTCATAGGACCAAGGTGGATTGTTATGAAAAAACCATTAAGTGTTTGGAAGACAATGGGGAACCAAGAGTCTCATAAGGGAAGAATAAAGCCACATCAGTTAGTTTGGTGACAACAATGCAGGAAAAGTGCAGTCCCAGGAAAGGGTGTGTGTTATTTGTAGTGAACATTTCTAGTGACAAAGGTAAGGAAGTTTAGGATGTTGATGTTTTGAGCAGATACCCATTTCTATAGCAATTTCAGGATGTGTTTCCTGCATATATTTCAGAGTGGCCACCTCACAGAGAGGTAGACCTTTCTATTGAGTTGGTTCTAGGGGCAGCACCAGCATCAAAAGCACCTTACATGATGAGCATACCTGAGTTGGTAGAGTTAAAGTTGCATCTGAAAGAGATGCTTGACAAGGAATACATTAGGCCAAGTGTATCACCTTGGGGCACACCTGTATTATTTGTGAAGAATAAGGATGGTACCCTCATATTATGCATTGACTACAAGCAATTGAACAAAGTGACCATCAAGAACATGTATCTGTTACTGAGGATTGATGACTTGTTCGATCAATTGAAGGGAGCAACAGTGTTCTCGAAGATTGATCTGTGATCCAGATATCATCAGGTATGCATTAAAGAAGAGGACATCTACAAGACAACTTTCTAGACCATGTATGGGAATTATGAGTTTGTTGTAGTTCCAATTGGTTTAACTAATGCTCCAACTACCTTTATGTGCTTGATGAATAGCGTGTTGTGTCTGTATTTGGAAAAGTTTGTTATTGTGTTCATTGATGATATATTGGCATATTCTAAAAATGAAGAATAACATGTCGAGCATTTAGCAACAGTGTCGAGATTGTCGAGAGAGCAACAGTTATATGATAAGCTCAACAAGTGTAATTTATTTCAAACTGAGGTACATCACTTAGGACATGTTGTCTCCAAGGGGGATATAGCAGTGGAACCAGAGAAGATAAGAGCTATTGTGGAATGGGCAGCTCCTACAAATGTAGATGAGGTGAGATCCTTCATGGGATTCACAAGTTATTACAGGAGGTTCATCAAGAAATCCTCACTGATTTTGCTTATCCTATCACATCATTTTAGAGGAAAGGTAAGAAGTTCGAATGGATAGAGGAGTGTGAGGCCAATTTTGAGCAGCTTAAGAAGCTGTTAACACATGCACTAGCGTTAAACATTACAGATCCAGACGAAAAGTTTGTAGTATGTACAAATGCTTGCAAGAGAGGACTTGGTGGAGTCCTTATGCAGGATGAACAAGTGGTGTGCTATGAGTCACAAAAATTGAATGAGCACGAGAAAAACTATCTGACACATGATCTTGAACTAGCAGTGACCATAGATGCATTGAAGATATAGAGGCATTATCTTCTTGGCAGGAGTTTTGTATTGATGATTGATCACAGTGGATTGAGATATCTATTTGACCAACTGAATATAAACACCATGCAAGCTAGATGGTTGGCCACGATCGATGAGTTTGATTTTGAGATCAGATACATCAAAGGAAAGGAGAACAACGCCGCAGACGCTATTAGCAGGCAGATACAGGTGAATCATATAACAATTATGAGTTCCTATGGGATAGACCTACACAGTAAAATGTCACTGCCATCATGTCAGTCTCCCTACTGTGTTGTGAAACTACATTCACCTATGCTCATGCTCCTCAAAATGGCTAAAAAACCCTCTTTGCCTAAGTTAAATGTATCATCGCGTCTGTTTATTAAATAACCGCGCTGATAGGCGGAGGCCAGTGTATCTGTTGCGCTGCCAGCATGGAAGCACACGCCTTTTCCGCGCTGGTCCCATTTTACGGACAGTGCACCCTCCGTTTGTCCACTTGAGCGCTGACCAGACCTCCTCTATAGTTGATCTGCGATGTCAGCGCGCCAGCTCAGTGTCTCGCCCGCACTGATCCTGTTTGGGCGAATTTGTTCTAACAACCAACCTTCCAGATCCCTCCAGACTTGGTTGTTAGCATTGTTGAGGTCGCCATCCTTTCTCTGGCATGTCTGTTCGACTGACCATCCACTTATCTTGGGGGAAGGCTCATCCTTTACCTATTCATGGAGACTCCTTCTCCTTTATAAGCCTCCTCCATTGCCCATGAGCAACTAGTTTGGAACATATAGACTTTGATTGAGGAATCCTTAATGCATTAGTGCTGCTCTTTGTAGGCATTTGGTGTGTTGTGTGAGGATTGTTTTGAGCTTGAGGAAGGTCATGAGCTTGTTGCCTTGTATGTGAGAGAGAGACCTCTTTGACTCGGGAGATTTGCTTCAAAGGGGAATGCTTGGAAGACATGCTGGCTGGACCCTCTAGAAAAGGACTCAGCGTCAGGACTTCGGTTGTACCTTACTCTATTTTCTGATTAATAAAGATAGATGACTACTCTTATGGTTCCATTTCCATTTGTCTTATGAATGATTAATGTAAATTGTATCCTTCCTGACTGATACATAGTTGTTTTTAGTAGATTTTACGCCCGTGTTTGCTCTCTCTTTGCTTGTGCAGGTGTTCGTCTGCGGGGATAGCGAAGAATTGTGATCGGCTGGAGCGAAGGAGCGAGGGGATCATCTCTTCGACAAACATAGCGTTGGAATCCAAGTAGGTTTCTCTTACCCACTTGTTAATTACAACTAGGAACCTGCAGTGTAGCATTGTTTGATTGTTGCTAGACCCACTTTGGGCTAGTAGGGATCGCCTCTATCCGTAGAGGGGATTTACCTCTCCAACAATTTGGCGACTCCGCTGGGGAGCTTGCTTGTCTCTTTGTATGTCACCTTTGTTTTGATTATTGCTCCTTTGTCAAGGTTTGGGGATTGTTTTGATGTTGGTTTGTTTCCTGATTTGTCCTGGGAACTACCTTAATTGCCTTGAAAGCCTGTTACTTTGGTTTGGAAGTTTTTGTTCAATTTTATTTGTCTTTCAGCCTCAGCGCGTTTTATTTTAAAATAGTTGCGCTGACATCGCATATTGTCTTCTTTGTTGTCTCTGTCATCGCGCTTATATATTCAAACAGTCGCGCTGACTTGGTTTTTCGGACCAGCGCCCTTTATTCGTGTCCTTCCGCGCTGATAGCGCAAAGTTGCTACAGACACTTTTTTGTCATCGCTTTGTTGCTGTGGGGTCACCCGCGCTGATCCTGTAAAACTTCTTTTTGTCCAAATTGACCTACTGAACCTCTTGGTTTTGGCTGTCCCCTGCTTTTTCTACTTGGCTTTTGGCTTGATAACTTTGTTTAAGCTGTGACTCGCTGGCTTGGGAGGCCTCGTTCCACGAGAGCTCGTTTATTGCCTGTTTTCAGTTTTTGCAAAGCCTTCCTTTTTGCTCTTGTCGTTTGGTTTATGCTTGGTCTTGACTTTTTACGATTGCTGAAGTGTGTCAGACCATCGTTCGTCTGGTCGTGGACTCTCATCCTTCGGGTGTTTGCTTTTCTCCATTGATTTCACACTCAAACCCTAGGACATCTCCCGTGTGTGTCTAGCCTCCCGTTCGGGATTTGCTATTCTTGGTTGGCCAGCCAACTTCGTTTTCGTTTTCACGTTTGTTTGGTGATTGTTGAAAGTGATTGGTTGTGTTCCAAGCGGTTTGCTTTCCTCCGTTGAATTCCTCATTGTCTTGTTGAGCTTAGATTACAATAGCTCATAAGCCTTTGTTTTCCTTCGATTTGGGAAACTGGTTTCAGTGACTTGGGAATTGTCTTGTGTGTTCATTGAGTGATTTAGCTTTTCGCTTAGTGTTGCTATCTCTCTAATTCGTTTTAAAGAAGAACTTTTATGTCATTGAAAAAGTAAAGCAAACTAGTATCTTTTGCATTAATAATTGAAAGGAAAAGGGCATTTCGTTACTTTGTGCTTTCAAAAGAAAAGTTTCATTTTCCTTGCTGTTAGTTGCATTAGGTTGCGTGATTGCTTGAATTCGTTTTGTTTGTTTGAAATATCCTTAACTTTCTTATAGCTAGAATTCATCGAACAAAATGATGACCTTTGGCATATAGTTGCATTTAGGAGTTTTTGAGAGATCATACGGTAGGACCTGAAACTCAAATCTAATTCAAGATCAACTGTAAAATAAACCAAATTTATCTAAAAACGCATTGGAACTTAACGAGAACATCTAGAGGTCTAGGCTAGAGACGTGTTCCGGCGTCTTTAAACCTAGTGTCTTACCGT
>APFE030828843.1:0-31704 GCA_000404065.3 Pinus taeda | reverse complement strand
GGATCATCTTTTCGCCAAACATAGCGTTGGAATCCAAGTAGGTTTCTTTTACCCACTTGTTAATTACAACTAGGAACCTGCAGTGTAGCATTGTTTGATTGTTGCTAGACCCCCTTTGGGCTAGTAGGGATCGCCTATATCCGTAGAGGGAATTTACCTCTCCAACAGATGCATTGAAGATATAGAGGCACTATCTTCTTGGCAGGAGTTTTGTATTGATGATTGATCACAGTGGATTGAGATATATATTTGACCAACTGAATATAAACACCATGCAAGCTAGATGGTTGGCCACGATCGATGAGTTTGATTTTGAGATCAGATACATCAAAGGAAAGGATAACAACGCCGCAGACGCTATTAGCAGGCAGATACAGGTGAATCATATAACAATTATGAGTTCCTATGGGATAGACCTACAAGATAGGATATTGGCGGCAGGTTGGATGGATGTCAAGTATATGGGGATTGTGCATAGGTTGCAGCAGAGTACAGGTATAGGTACTAGTACATGTACAGGTGCAGGTGCATAGGATGTGGACTATTATCTTACAGTGGATGGATTGGTCAGGTTTATAGACAAGATATATGTGCTAGACAATAGTGAGCTCAAGAAGTTTATCTTGAGGGAGTTTCATGTGAAAACATATTTAGGTCACCCAAGCTATTAGAAGACACTGAAAGCAGTGAGGAAATTCTATTATTGGTTTAATCTGAAGGACCTAGTAGAGTTTGTGGCTAGATGTTTGGATTGTCAGTAGGTGAAGGCAAAGTGTAAGCATCTAGGTGGACTACTACAACCGACTGCGATTCCATAATGGAAATGAGAGGTAATTTCCATGGACTTTATCACATGATTATCGAGGACAGTGAGACAACAT
Organism: Pinus taeda; assembly: GCA_000404065.3. Lineage (NCBI taxonomy): Eukaryota > Viridiplantae > Streptophyta > Pinopsida > Pinales > Pinaceae > Pinus > Pinus taeda. Next base: position 30,823 of record APFE030828843.1, on the reverse strand, counting down.
GATTCCATCATGGTTGTTATGGACAGGTTGACGAAGGTTGTGCACTTCATTCCAGTGAAGTCAACATTCTCAGCTATCGGTGTAGCATAGGTATTCATTAGAGATGTGGTCAGATTGCATGGAGTTCCAAAGAAGATTGTATTAGACATGGATGCAAATTTCACTTCCAAGTCTTGGAAGGAGTTGTTTGCAGGTTTGGGCACAGATTTGGCCTTCAGTAAAAATTGTCATCCGCAAATAGATGGACTAGAGGGTTAACAGGATTTTGGAGGACATGTTGAGGATGTATGTGATGCATCAGTAGCAGAAGTGGGAAGAGTACCTTCCACTGGTAGAGTTTACTTACAACAATGGGAATCATGAATCTTTGAAGATGATTTTGTTTGAGGCATTGTATGGGCAGAGTTGCAATACTCCCATTAGTTGGAGTGATCCAGTTAACAAGGTGTTGATTAGATTGAACATGTTTGCAGACATGGAGCGGGAAATGCAGGTAATCAAGAACAATTTGAAGGCAGCACGGATAGGCAGAAGAGCTATGCAGTTCAGAATGGGATGTTCAAAGAGTTCCAAGTTGGGGAATAGGTGTTCTTGTGCATCATACCGAAGAAAAGCTCATTGCGGATTAGATCATGTGCCAAGCTGTCACCAAGGTTTTGTGGACCTTTCAGGATTATTGAGAGGATTGGGCCAATAGCCTATTGACTTTCAGTGCCTCCGACAGTAAAAGTCCATGATGTTTTCCATGTGTCATTGCTTAAGAAGTATGTTAAAGACGTTGATCGCGTGATTGACTGGTTTGTATTGCAAGTGGATCAAGATGGAGAATTTCAGTTGGAGCCTCGGTGTATACTGTAGTGAAAGGTACTCATGCTATGGAACCAAGCAATCGAGTTGTTTAAAGTGCAGTGGAAGCACTTTGGGCTCGATGAAGTCACATGGGAGATGGTGGATCAAATGTGGGTTATGTATCCTTCCTTATTCGTTGGTTAAGCGGATGTTTTGGTATATGTCTTTGGCATATGTTTTTGGTACATGTTTTGGTGATGTTTGTTATATGTACATATGTATGTGGATGTAAATACCGTAATGAGCTATGTTATAAAGCTGCAATAAGCGGTATGGGTGTCATGTCATTATATTCGTCATGTTTTTATGTTGTCATCTTGGTTTGCTTCTCATCAGGGTGATCATTGTAAATACTGCATCGAGCTATGTTATAAAGCTCCATGGGTAGTATGTTTGCTTTTCAAAATTTTTACTGAGGTATAGGTGTGGTTGAACAACGAGGACGTTGTCCCCCAAGGGGGGGGGTTCTTTAACAACTTTGGTGAAAATTCCATGTAATAAAAGTAAATAAAGGCAAAATAATAACCACGGTTGATGGGACACTTATTCCAAGCTGAATGTTAGGCAAGACATCCCAATATAGTTGTTCATTGGTTTATTATTGCTAAGGAAATTGGCAAAGGCAATGGCTAAGGCTTTGGAAAGGCAAAATGGCATTTTTGGCACATTTATTTAGGAAAATAATGGAAATTAGGAAAAAAGGAAGGTGAAAGGTCACAGGTTGCATATGAGGAGGAAATTGAAGGAAAATAATGAAAAATAAAGAAAATAGAGGCCTAATTGATAAAAATGCTTATGAGGATCAATTTGTAACCTTTTGTTAGTTCAGCTTTAGAGCTCTCTCTCTCTCTCTCTCTCTCTCACTCTTGGACACATTGAGTTCTCTGGGAGAAAATTGGCATTGGATGAAAAAAGGAAAAGAAGGCAAGAGGAAGAAAGGAGCAAGCGGGGAAGAGTAGGATCAAGTAGTTACATATGGATTCTTTGCAGGTATCAATTTGCATGTGTGTTTTCCTTGATAGATTTGGCATGGATGGTATTGCATGTGGTTCTTTGCTATTATGGAATTAGTTTTTCCAGGTGTGACAGTGTTTTCAGCCTAGCCTTGTTGTTTCCAGATAGCCATGGTGTGATGGGGTTCTCATGTTTTGGTTGAGCTAGATTGTCAGATGGATTCGAAGCTGAGTGAGGTGGATCTCTAAATAATACAACACATGGCCTTGTAACCCCTAAACTAGAATGTGGGTTGCGATAAAGCTAGATTTTGTGTTGCCTCGATGGGCCTAGGAATCCTCGATCGATGAATGACAGTATATGCATTCAAGCCTAGAGGTAGTTTCCCTTGATTAGGCCTAGGAATCCTTGTTAGTGGATGGCAAGATATACGATAAAGCCTAGAGGGTGGAGTCTTGATTTAGGGCCCAGTGATCCCTGGATCAAACTGTGGATTATGGTAAATCTTGAGAGACTAGGAGAGAGGAAAATTCCTCACAGTGTAGGTGGAGAAATCCAGTGGCATCCATGATTATTTTGGCCTAGTGATCTGGTAGAGATCATGGCAAAGCCTATTATGACATGTTTATTGTTTTGGCCTAGTCATATGGTGTGGATTGCGGTAAATCCTAACTTCTATTGATGAGGGTGAGGTGGTTTAGCCTCAATATGCCCTGGTTGGCTGTTTTGGTTTGAGTCCTACATTCAATTTTGGAATATGGCTCGAGGGTGAATGAATGAAGAGAGAATTGGCTCATCCATTCTATGGTCAGGTGGAATGTGGTAGTCCCATCCTAGATTGGATTTTTCATTTATTAATAAGAGGTTATTTCCTTGATATCTTATGTGTAAATGTATTGGTTTATATGTGGATTCTATGATTGATGTATCCTTGATATTTCTTTGGTTATTATGTTGGTATAAGCATGTTTTATGGCAATGATGATTTATGGCTATCCTCATGTTTTGATTTGTAAATGAATGAATAATGTACCTATGACCTAATAGAGGATAATGCAGCTAATGATATCAGGGATAATTTCTTCTTAGTGATTCTCATATACGTATGAGACCCCTGTGCTCAGATCTGTTGTTTACACCTGTAGATTACATATTTGTGACATGTTTGACGAAATGGCTGTCATGGATAGTAGGGGTCTAGTCTAGACCTTGTCCTTGTTTTTGCAAATGCATCATTGTGCAAATTCATTTCGGAAAGTGTCATTGGGTTTTGGGAAGTGACTTGTACTTTGGGCCTGAAAAAGTGGCTCAAATCCTGAAGAGGCAGGCACAACACTGGGCAGAAAAGTCCCTAGACACATGCATACCCATGTTGCGGGAGTGCCTTAAGCCTCCTGGACGTATGCTTGTCCATATAAAGTGAGCGTCTGGGGGTTTAATGGTCTAAAACTTTAGTTGGTCTCATTGGTTGGTTACCTGAGTGGTTGGCATGGCTCCTGGGAGTTCTATTGCTTGTGTGGAAGGTATCTATGTTGTGTTTCCATCGATTCCACTTTCTTAAGGTCACCTCGGAAGTTTAATCCCACTATAGTGGCCTCTCATTGCATATTTACCCCGGTTGGTCGGTTACTTGGGTAGATGTGAGATGAGGTTGTTACATCAATCTATTTCCATCCATTTTTTGTGCCACGGACATTGTGATCTCTATTTGATGACATAATATCCATATGTGAAACTACTTTCCACGTATTGTTTCTAAGGTGTTGCTACTATTATTCTAACCACTGCAATTCATTCAACTTTCTTAGCCTTATAGTGTGACTCCGAAGCCAGGGCAAAGGAAAGACTTCATTGCTTCCTGATGTTCCAAATTTGCATACAGAATTAATATATTATATTTTTTTTGGAGATATTATATTGAATTTAGGGTTTTGTGCCCTAGTATCAACCTTTTTTTTTGTAAGCATTTGTATTAAGAAACAAAAAATATGGTACATAAGGACTGCCTGGGCAGACTAGAGCCCGAGGCATAGCAGAGAACAAGACATCTTGACCAAAAGGCCTCCTACAGAACCCCAAAGAAACAGGGCAGCCGACAAGGATGAACAATCCACCTCGGCTCTGAGGAGTAGACCGGAAGAGAGCAACGCTACACAAGAAGCAAACAGACTGGCAGGGAGGCAAGAGAAAAACTAGGGATTCATCCCACTTGAGTGGAATCCACAGTTCGACCCTTTTTACCTTTCTTCTTACCAACTTTGATCCATCCAAATTGATCCTGTATGGATGGCAGAACTAGCAGCGTACGCTGGGCTGACGGGGAGACCTCCTTGTCTGAGTCTGAAGGAGAGGTCTCATGAGAACGTTTCTGAGAGAGCGCTGGGGCGGAAGACCCCTCAGGACCAGTTGGGGGCGGGTCTTGAGCCAACGAAGCATCCATCTCCTCCTCAATCACTTCCTCTTCATCTGAACTGGAGCTGAAGTCATCCATGGGGGGAGGGTCACAAGGCTTCCATCTTTTGGATTTCGGCTTAGGAGCTGCCTTCTTCTTATGGGCAGGAATCGCTGGACACGATCTATGAAGGTGTCCTGTGAGATGGCAATTTCTGCAGCAGAACGTTGTATTCTCGTAATCTAGGGTCTGAGTCCAGTGGAAGTCTCCGATTTTCAGAATGATCTGATCTGGTAATCCTTTGCTCATGTCTATTTCTGCGCAGATTCTGGCGAAGGTGTAGAGGCCCTTTTCCCCTCTTGAAGTATATGTAGCTAGATGGCGTCCTAGAGAGTTCCCAATTCCTTCAAACACAGCAAAGTGCCATAAATGGACCGGGAGGTTGAGCAATTTGACCCATATGGGAAGCTGCCCTAGTATCAACCTTGACTGCATTCTACCGTTCACATAAATTTGATCAATCCACTTAGCACACTAAATAGTATTTGTGGAGTCCTTTGTCTTGTGAAGAGTCTATGGAAGATGGTCGAACATCAGTAAAGCATCCGATTTGTGAGAAAAAGAGATGGAAATAGAATTTCCCTGACTGTGGCTTGCTATCATGGGCACTGTCCTGTGTGAAGGTTCACAAAGAGCACACTGACTGCAAAGGCAAGCAAAACCGAGTCAAGTTGTTGCACCTACTTATTTGAGGAGCTCTCTTAGTACTCTTTATCCTAAGGGTAATTATTTTCAGAAGGCTCAGATGAATGATGCTTCAGAAGTGTTAGTGGTGATCCTTGATTTCCTTCACCATGCTTTTACCTCAAATGGCTACTTTTGATGCCATCATGACAAAAAAAGATGTGGGTGTCATTTATTGGGGACTAGATGATCTGAAATCTTACAGGATTGATTATTTGCGCAACTTTATTGACGTTAAATAAGGTTGCATAAGTGTGAATGGGAAATTGATTATTAATACGCCATAAACATAAAACTTGTAGTGTGACTCCGAAGCCAGGGCAAATGAAAGACTTCATTGCTTCCTGATGTTCCAAATTCGCATACAGAATTAATATATTATATTCTTTTTGGAGATATTCTATTGAATTTAGGGTTTTGTGCCCTAGTATCAACCTTGACTGCATTCTACAGTTCACATAAATTTGATCAATCCACTTAGCACACTAAATAGTATTTGTGGAGTCCTTTGTCTTGTGAAGAGTCTATGGAAGATGGTCGAACATTAGTAAAGCATCCAATTTGTGAGAAAAAAAGATGGAAATAGAATTTCCCTGACTGTGGCTTGCTATCATGGGGACTGTCCTGTGTGAAGGTTCACAAAGAGCACACTGAATGCAAAGGCAAGCAAAACCGAGTCAAGTTGTTGCACCTACTTATTTGAGGATCTCTCTTAGTACTCTTTATCCTAAGGGTAATTATTTTCAGAAGGCTCAGATGAATGATGCTTCAGAAGTGTTAGTGGTGATCCTTGATTTCCTTCACCATGCTTTTACCTCAAATGGCTACTTTTGATGCCATCATGACAAAAAAAGATGTGGGTGTCATTTATTGGGGACTAGATGATCTGAAATCTTAGAGGATTGATTATTGCGCAACTTTATCGACATTAAATAAGGTTGCATAAGTGTGAATGGGAAATTGATTATTAATACGCCATAAACATAAAACTTGAGAGCAACAAATAATATGACAGCGGAAAAATAAGAAGGAAAGTCAGCAGATTGATGATGAAGTTTTTCCCCCCTGGACTACATCTCTGGGTCTGCTTCCAAGTGGGTGTCTGTTTTTATTAGGAATGATCCAAAGAATTTATTTACATCAAATTTTGCCAACTGATTTTTGATCACATGCACTATTGGTTTCTGTAGAAAGAAAGCCCTCAGTCTCAGCTTTCCAATGCCTGACTCCATGCTCAATTTGGCTCAAGGATCGCCAAGTTGCGCTTATATGAAACAAAACTGTCAAGACTAACACCCCTATTCTACCATTCACTATTTATTCCCCCAACACTAGTACAATGGCATACATTTTATAATTGCTTGCGCAAGGTCGAGGGTCCAACCTCCCGGGCTCAACATGGCAAGTTTGTTTGATTAGGTGAACAACCTAGTTCATGGTGCAATAAGGTTTTAACACCATGATACATTTTAGTTTATTGTTTTAAACGAACCCACTTTATCTAAAGTTTTGCGCATTATATTACCCATATGGTTTTGTTATGATAGGACCCCATTAATTTTTGGCGCAAGTTATAAAGTTTTTTCGAATAGTACATTGGATTGAAACTATACAATATCAAAAATCAAACCATATCAGAATTCTGTTCCAACAATGATGTGGTTTGTTGGTGAATTTTGGCAACAACCATGGCGGTCTACCTGATGACAAACCTTGTTTAGCATGGTAGTCAATCTGTCACGCCCGCAGGGCAGCGGTAGTCTTTCAACCGTGCCGGCGAGGTGCGGCACCACCGAACACTTTCTTTTTAACAATACTCGTGCACATGGACTATGCCTAATTCACATCCAACTACTTAGTTTGTGCTTCTCAACCAAGAATAATATTAGTTATCCTTTATATCAATGAACACCCATACTTTATTCATTATCAACAACAATTATAAATGACAACAACAATTGCATGATATAAAGGGGAGGGGCAACTCCCTGAACAAGTCTGCCCAACAATATATAATAATCAATCTTTTCTTCAATATACAAGCTTACAAGTATACTTGGCAAAACTCCAAGTCTATACTTAGCCAAATTTACAAGAGAGGCAAAACAGCCTTTTACAATGTCTTCGTGCACGCCTTGCACGATGGGTGGGTGCTCACCCGAGCCACCAAGACACCCTCGTCAATCCCGACACAAAACTGCACTTCGTTCAACCCTGGGCACACCTTGCCCAACCTTCGACCAACTCCAAGTAATACCAAGTGAACGCCTTTATGAAGTGCGCATGATCTATGCACATCACCCTCCAAATCTGCGCACTTGTCTTTCTCTTGAGCTCTTATGTGAAGATCCTTGTCGAATGAGTGGTGAAATGAACTCCCAACGCATGTAATATATATGCGTTCCACCATGGGTGGTGGCTCACCCAACCGACCCCCAACTCCATGGCTACACACCCCTCTAAACGCCCAAGTGTATGTCGGCCAGCCCATAATGCAAGTCGGCCTCCACCCCAAACTCTCCACGCTCATTGGGTATATGTTCTCCATCGCTCCTCTAATGTCGCACGCAACTCGTATGTTCGTCGCATCCTCATGTAGGTCTGCCCGACGCTCCACCCGCGTGTGGTCGTGCAGGCCCTCCCTGAGTGCGCGCGCCCGGGCGCCCTGCGCCTACCCGTCGCACTACAACGAAGGCGTTACACAATCCCTCCGACAGTTTTCAATCTAAACAGTGCCAACCCCCGCAGTGGCTCCAACGGTGCTGACATGGTAACTAACCCCTGGTGATTTCGAGTTGGATTGTGCCACCTCCGCACCTACGGCGCCGACGATGCTGACATGGTAACTAAACCCTGTGGTTTCAAGTTGGATTGATTGGACCTCCGTTATCGCTTAAACCACTCCACCACGTGGGTGCCAACTCTACTCTGCACCATTCATCCATAGGACTTCGCTCCATACTGTTTAACATAATGTTTTACACCATAGTGGTTTCGCCATAAATTTTTAACATATGCGCTTAGGTTTTTAATACTCCATCATGTATATAGTTCCGCTCCCAAACATTGCAAATTATGTGCCCATTATGAACTTAGGTTTGTGACCATAGGGTTATTTACATGATTTTTTCGCACTCCGTATGGTATTTGCACCATAGTTTAACAATAAAGTTTTCTTTAAAAACTTAATAATGTGACCATAAGTTAAAATATGCCCCTTCATAGTGTTAGATAAAACAATATACCATGTCGCCTTGAAAACCCATCACAACCCAAAAATCTCACCATGCATCTGTAACATCACACCTTGTACTTGCACTTGTAAATTTTGACGGATGATTTCTCCTTCATCCGGAGACCAAATGAGAAACCGAAAGAAGTGTTGGATTCAGAATGACAGGCTCTACTGCTTGGCATTCCTTCCGAGAACAACTGAAACCTTTGGATTTGTAGAAATTGGAGAATCCTTTTGGATCATTCCTCTCCACCAGAAGCTTTTGGACCCCCAAAAGTTTGGTTTTAAGCAAGCATGAGGTAAGGGTACAACTTTCTCACCCTTCCAATCTCCATCCACCTTGTTTTTCCTGGATTCATGCCTTTGAGACTCACTCGATGATACTTGACATCCCCATGCATGGAAGTGTGAACCTTCCTTTTACCTTCAGTTTTCATCCTTACCCTACTGATATAAATCCATATTTGATCACCAACCTGAAAGTGATGACTCTTCTGATGCTTTTTCATGGCTCATTTTGAACTTGTGAACTATTTCATTCATCTGCGAAAAATATCAAAACCTCTATAGTTGTGCCACTATCTTGCCTGCAACAGCATGCCCTAAAACATGAGAAGGAAATGTTCCCATGATCCCATGCGTTCTTTCTCCCTGCGGTATGCACAACTTGCCAAGATGGTTAAATAAACTGTTATCTTCCACCTGTGCATCATGAGTTAATGATTCACAAATATTTTTCAAAATAATATCTGCAGTAGATAGTTCAATATAACTTGCATGCACTAAAGAACTATTTTACATAATAATTGAAATATTCAAAGTCAATCTTGACATCGTATCAACTACTTTGTTTGATGTACCTTCCTGATACTTGTCTACTAAGTGGAGTTGTTGCAAAAAAACCCATCCATCTATAATGTTGAGACTGCTGCAAATTAGTTTGAAGTTGAAAGTATTGAAGTGGTTGATGATTTCTTTGAATCACTGTTTCTTTTCCCATTAAATATTGTTTCCATTGTTTGACACTTTCCATTAATGCACATAATTTCTTATCATCAGTTGAATAGTTTAAATATGCTTTAGAAAATGCTTCAAAATGAAAACAAATAGCCTTCTCTTTCTCAAATAAAACTGCACTCACTGCATACCTACTAGCATCAGTTTCTATTTCAAATGGTTGTTGAAGGTTTGGTAATGTTAAGATTGGAGTTGTCACAGTTTTTTGCTTTAAATATCAAATGCTTTTTGTTGTTTTCCTCCCCACTGGAAATTTTTTTTTAGAACTTTTTAAAGCATGAAGTGGGGATGCAATAAAAGATAAATGAAAAATGAATTTCCTCCAATACTGATCTGCACCCATGAAACTTATAACTTCCCAACTTGAATTGAAAGTAAGAATATCATCCAAATAGACCATGAAAAACTTATTAAGAAAATAATTAAACACATCATTCATCATTCCCATTAAAGCTCATGGAGCATTGCATAAATCAAACGACATAATCAATCATTCACCATGCCCCTGTCTAGTCTCACATGTAGTTTTCCAAACACTATTCTCTGCAATACACATCTGATGATATCCATTTCTTAAATCCAATTTAATGATTGATATATGATTCATGCCAATATTCAGAAGAGGTGCAACATATAGTAACTGATTCTCATGTTGTATTTCTCGTTTTGGAAGGAGACTTTTTGGTTCTTTAAACATTCCTTTATAAGAATCTACCATTTCAATCATTTTGTCCTTAAACTGAGAATCGAAACCCTTGAAAAGCATCATGCTTGTCTTTATGTTTTTTTTAACAATCATGAGAGTATACCTTTTACTTGAATTTATTAACCTTTTCAAATGATTGGCATTGATTAAATCCAAGTTTGTCTTACTTTTGTGTGCCCTGACAATGTATTGAATTCCTTCTTTAAAAAGATGATTCTTTTTCTCCCTTATTTGAAAAATAGCATGTATATCATAAAGATACGAACTACCTAACACAACTCCACATATATCCAGAGGAATCACATCTAGCTCAACTTCATCAACAAAATTAGTTGTAATTGCAAACCTTAAACAACACTGTTTTGTGACATGCATATGAGTGTTTTCTTTCAACCATCCTAAAGGGTATGGTTTTGGATGATTTTTAGTTTCCAATTCCAATTTCCTTACTAGTTCCTTAGATATTAAGTTTGATTGTGACGTGTTGTCAAATAATGTGTCTATCTTAGTGTGCTTGGAAATAATCCTTATGTGAAAAAGTTCAACCCTCTTCTTTTCATCAATCACATCATTAATCTTTGAATATGGTGCAGAGTAAGTAAAAATAGAACTAGCTTCAGAAAGGATACCTGTTGGACTCATTGCGGTAATCTTTTGTTCGTCACCGGAGTCAAATCCCAAATCTTGTTGGATTGCAGCATTTGCTTTCATTTCACCCTTCTCTTTGAGGAACTTCTTTGGCTTAAGTTTTGGATGAAGCTTCCAACACTTGGACTCATCATGTCCGACCCTCTGACAATGAATACATGTAGGTCTTTCCCCTTCTTTCTTTGTTGTCGTTGATTTCTTTCCTTTCAACTTACCCTTTCCTTTGCCTTCTTCGGAGTCTTGGTGTTCTAACTGCTTGAATGCTTTCCACTGAAAAGGTCTGCCACCTGATTCAATATGAATGGCTTGCACACATACTTCATCAAAGTTAGTTGGATTAAACATAAGCAATGTATGTTGCAAATAATAATGCAAACTTCCAATATACTTGAACAAAGTTTCCCATTTGTTCAATGGAATATCAAGTGCTAAATCATTTTTCCTGAACTCATGTGTAAACTCTTGCACACTCTGTCCTTTACCTTGCCTCAAATGCTGCCAATCTATTATAGCCTGTTGCATATATCCTAAAAGATAGAACTGCTTTCTAAGAGCTTTAATAAAGTTAGACCATGAAGAGATAATTTTACCTTTATGTTTTACATCTAATTGTTTTTTACTTTCCCACCAAATCAATGTTTTCCCCCCCATTCTAAGTGTAGCTAACTAAATTTTCGCAAAACCATCAACAATATTCTGAATTCTACAATAAACTTCAAGTTGTTTAATCCAGTTATCTAACTTTTCAGGATTCATTTCACGATCATTTATGGGTAGTTCAAATTTAACATCAAGCTTCAGGAAAGGAGATTTCTTATGTTTCTTCTTTGATTTAGAATCTGAACTCCAATCATCAGAAGAAGAAGAAGGTGAAGATGGAGGAGAAGGAGGTTCATTACCATTAGTTTTCTTCTTGTCCTTTTTCGTGCCTTTAGAGGATGAAGATGGAGAAGGAGGAGATTCGTCACTATCACCTTTATCCTTAGCCTTTTTCTCCTTCTTACTTTTTGTAGACGACGTTGCATCTCTGGTCTTCTTGTCTTGATAAAGTTCTACAATCATCCATTGCATATTAAGGAACATTTGCTGAAATTGTTCATCAAAATTGGGCTCAAGAGCTTCTCGTTCATTTTCACCCACCATATTTCGAATGACTTTCCTCTTTCCAATGTCTGGATTTGCCTCTTCAAGTTTCCCTTCTCCACGTCGTGACCTAGATCTATTCAACATTCATATTGGGAAATATCCTACTTAAACATGATCAAACTCTATCTGATACCAAAATATGATCTTAAATCTTACAGTATTGATTATTTGCGCAACTTTATCAACATTAACTAAGGTTGCATAAGTGTGAATGAAAGAGGGAAACTGACTATTAATACACCATAAACATAAACTTGAGAGCAACAAATAATATGACAACAGAAAAATAAGAAGCAAACTCAGCAAAGTGATGGCGGAGTTTGTCCCTCCTGGACTACATCTCTGGGTCTGCTTTCAAGTGGTCGTCTGTTTTTTTTAGGAATGATCCGAAGTGTTTGTTTACATCAAATTTAACCAACTGATTTATGCTCACATGAACTACTAGTTATTGTAGAATGAAAGCCCTCGGCTCATCTTCCCAACACCTGTCTCCATGCTCAATGTGGCTCAAGGATGGCCAAGTTGCGCTTACATGAAGGAAAACTGTCAAGACTAACACCCCTATTCTGCCATTCACTATTCATCCCCCCATCACTGGTCCAACCTCCTGGGCTCAACATGGCAAGTTTGTTTGATTAGGTGAACAACCCAGTTCATGGTGCAATAAGGTTTTAGCACCACGATACATTTTAGTTTATTGTTTTAACCAAACCCACTTTATCCAAAGTTTTGGCGCATTATATTTCCCATGTGGTTTTCTTTATGATAGGACCCCATTAATTTTTGCGCAAGTTATAAAGTTTTTCGAATAGTACATTGGACCGAAACTACATAATATAAAAAATCAAACCATATCAGAATTTTGTTCAGGCAATGACATGGTCTGTTGGTGAATTCGGGCCACAACCATGGCGGTTTACCCGATGACAATCCCTATTTAGCATGGCGGTATACCCGATGGCAATCCCTATATAGCATGGCGGTCAATCCCTCTGGCGGTTTTTGAACTAACTTGTGCCACCTCCACAATGGCTCTGACAGTGTTGAAATGGTAACTAAGCCCCGACGGTTTCGAGCTAGACTGTGCCACCTCCGCACCTGTGGATTGTACATGTTGTGATTGCAAGGTTAAGCTTAACTTGAGTGGCCTGGAGTCTGGAAGATGTTGATATATTGAATTGCTGGCATATGGTTTGATTATGTTCAATACATATGATTTTGATGGTGTTCGATACATATGTTATGACTTTGCCAAAAGAATCCAACTCTTGGTTGGTTCAAATGGAATACATCAGAAACCAAAGGCTTCAAGATATTCATCCATAACCTTTCCTCTTTTTTCAATAAATGTTCAAAAGAGGCCATGTCCAAAGAAAAGGAATTCAAGGTTCATAGCAGTTCTTGTAGGATTCGACGATTGTCTCGAATCTAATATTGACTTAATATTTTATAAAAAAAAGAAAGAAAAAGAAAAAAGAAAGAAAGAGAGTGATTAGCAACAATAGGAACAACTTTGAGTTTGTGGAGCTATCTAAGCACTGAAATGGAGTGACCAACAGATTAGAAGCATAATGGATGATGTCCTCAATGAAGTCTTTGAAAGAAGATTTTGGGTTATCTTTGAAGGCAGTACATTTACTTGTTGGGTATATTATAAGCACGTCTTTGGGAAAAACAAATGCATTGCATGTTTTATTTATTTGGGCTTATGCATTGAAGTCATTATCAAATCATCTATTGGCTGCAACTTTTGTTACCATGAATGTCTCAAGACACATGAAGTTTGTCTTGGAGAAACATGTTTGTCTTTAAAACTTGTGCAAACACGAAATGTTAAGATAAACCACTGCCTGTTGACTTTCATGATGAACCAGCTCCTCTTGCCATTAATGTCAAAGGGGGAGGTAAGAAGAGAAGTGTTTTTCCATCAATGCTAAAGGGGGAGATTGATGGCAATATAGTCATTAATGGAAAAGTAGCAACACAAGAGTAGCAAAGGAAAAGGAGCAATAAGGGCGTAAGAGCAGCAAGGTATGTTGCAGGGATATTTGACAATAGGAGATGAAGGTGATGGCAAAGGAACAACAAAGAGTAGCAGCGAGGAACACTATAGGAGAACAATGGTAACATGAAAGGAGTAGCAGCAAGCAACAATGAAGGAGAAGAAAAGGCAAAGGAGCAGCAACAAGGAACTGTAAAGGAGCAACAACAAGGCAATGTATGTGCTAATGAATAGGATCAATAGTTAAAAGGAGTAGAAATAGAATGAGATTGCTATGTTGAAGAATTTGTTATGATGCTAAATTGTTGTTGAGTTGAATTGTTGTGATGCAAGGCAAAGGCAAGACTCCATGATAGCAAAGGTAAAACTCCATGACAACAAAAACAAGACAAGACTTAAGGATGTTGAGGAATTGGCATGAAGAAAATATGGCTTTGATCATATATATGACTTTGGAGAGTGAATGTTGCATACGATTTCATATGTTGTGTGCATATGGCTTACATTGGAGAATGCTTGCATTGTGTGCATGTGTCATGGTGTTATAATGTTTCTTTTAACATTATGTTCATATTGGTGTATCTAATCATTATAGATGGTTGGAATAATATGTGTTGGAACACTTATTTACGTTCTAATATTCAAAATATGAATAGCTTGGAAACGAATGAGTGGAAGGGAAAGAGTCAAGCCTATTCACTTCATATTCTTATGTGGAATACAAACGACCAACAACCTATCTTTATAAAAAGATGTGGTTTTGGAGGACAAATAATGTAAGAGAGTAAGAGAATATGTGTGAGTTGATTGAGGTGTTCTTCATTAATGACCTGGCACATTGAGGAGCTTAAGCCAAGAAAATTTGAGGAGGAGGAGAAACAAAGACAAATATGGAGGTATGAAGATAATTAGCACATTGTTTTTCTTATGTATCACGGGATTGTAGTCTCCTTTCAAGTTGCAGGTTGATAAATGATAGGTTGGAGCTATTGAGGTAGGAGCCTCCTGTGGGTTGTAGCCTACGAAAAACTTTATGGGAGTTGGAGCTTCCTTGCATGTTGTAGCTTGCATAAAGATTGAGCTGGTGGCCTCCTATAGGTTCGAGCCTACAGAAAAGCGGATGCAATAAGGGAGTAGAAGCTTGCCTTTGCATCACAACAATAACAAAATTGTGGTTTTCTCCCTTTATGGGTTTCCACTTATATCTAGTGTCCATATGTGTTGCTTTTATGTGTTGATGTGATGTTTTTGGTTTACATATTACTTTTTGTTTGAATATTAAATATGTTGGTGATTATGTATCAATGTGCTCATTTAATGGTTCAGATAATGAGTTTAAAGAAAATCAAATTAATGGCCATCAATGCACTAAACTGATTCACCCCCCCTCTCAGTTTAGTCAGGTTTTCATCACTAACAAACATAAATATCATCTAAGAGACACATTCGAATTCACTACAATCATCTAATTATATGCACTTTTAGTAGCACATATAAACGTCATTAGCTAACACACAAATCTAATAATCTAACAAGGCATCATCATCGTGATCACATCTAACTAAACACAAAGATTGTAATCTAACATCATCACCACGTACATCCTCAAATTAATATAAAACTCATGTCAAATAATTGTTATCGCGTACACATCTATCTGCAAGCACATTAAATAAACATGTGTAACATGAGCCAATAATATACACATAAACACCAACACACACACACACACACACACATATAAAAGTCAGATAACTAAATCATGAAGTCAAAGAAGTGCAATCAAATATCCGATGCAACAGACATAGTAGTTCCTGCAGCCTGGTCTGCAGTAGAAGATGATGGAGAGTCAACTACTGGCTGATCAAGTACATTGTTCAAACTCAGCTGAGGTGGAGGACTAAGAGGTGGTTGGTTTGTAATAGAAGGTGGTCGGTCTGTAGGAGAAGGTGGTCGGTCTTCTCTGTCAGGAGAAACATACAGCGCATCCTCTAGCTCTGGCATTTGATCTTCATCAGGTGACTGATGAGCAGGTACTACGAGAAGGATCATCGACACCATCACGACCATAATTCGATGGGGTTACACTATTTGGTCAATTTAATGTTCTTAAATTCCAAGCATAAATTATCGACTGGACTTGGTAAACTTATGAAGTGCATGTGCATTATATATGTTAGAAGCCTTTACTTTAGTTTGTAAGATGATGGTTATGTTTGTTTTGGGATTTTCGTTGTTATCTAGATTCTTATTAGATTAGAGTTAGATTTCTACAAATTAATAAGTGGAAGTTAA
Source organism: Pinus taeda (assembly GCA_000404065.3). NCBI lineage: Eukaryota > Viridiplantae > Streptophyta > Pinopsida > Pinales > Pinaceae > Pinus > Pinus taeda. Next base: position 14,835 of record APFE030828843.1, on the reverse strand, counting down.
GCTATTGTTAGATTAATCTACCAGGTCATATCTATATTGAGTATCATCCTAAAATATCTTATGTTAATCATCCTAAAATTATGAACCTATCTTAACACCTTGCTGCTATAAAATCGAGTATTTGAAATTCAAATTATTCTAACGATCCTTCAAAAGCTTGTCTACAAAATATATACAAATTATGATTCTAAAGATCATGAAAATAATCTTCTAATTGTTGACTACAGAGTAGATACAAGTCCTAATTCTAAAAGCATAAAAATACTAGCTATAATTAAGCGAAAAACGTTTGAAGAACTAAACCATTAAACGACTGTGAAGAAATGTAAGTGCAAACGAAATAATGAAATGATAAACGAAATAACTGAGTTATAATGAAATGATGAAAACAACGAAGTAAGGGAACTAAACTAGAATGTAGTGATAATGTGATAACAAAAAGCGATTAAATGAAAACAACAAAAAGCGATGAAATGAAATAAACTAAAACCTCAATTGTCTACAGGGGCCCTCTGCATCTAGTAAGTGTGAATTACGCTCACATACTCATCAAATCACATAAAGGTAACTTTAATTCAATATGAAAACAAAGGTTTGTTTCACAATTCTTCATAAATTAACTATTCCTTCGCCCCTATCCTTTAAAGAGGATACATACTTATATATAAAATGTGTGCTCAACAGTTTGAGACCTCTACGCCTACAGGTTTGTTAATCAATCCTTACTCAAATTTGAGACTAAACAGAAAAAGCGTTATCTCGTCAATTTGTTATTTGGAAAGAAAATCGGAGAAACATAATGCATTTAGAGTTTTGCTGCTACGTGTTTGACCCATGCCTTTGACCGCGCCACTGTGTGATTCCTTCAATGAATTGACTCGAACGAATAGGAGGAGATCCATGACGGGATCGATCCTTAACTACCCATGTGCTTCTTTGCTTCATTAGCGCATCAGAACCCCGAAAACCATGGAGGTAGCTGCAGATTTGTAAAACAACTGTAGACTCATGTTAATTCTGTAGCTAATGCAATCGTTAACATAACAATAAGGTACATTAACGAATATGAAAAATAGGACATATAAGAGTTTTTACCTTATCAAAATCTATGATTTACCACTTTTATTAAGTTGATAGCGATCATGAAAAAGAGGAAAATGGAGGAAAAGTGTGTCAAAAGAAAATAGTTATGAAACTCTACATTCCCCCACACTGGAGATTTGGTATGTCCTCATACAAAACACAAAATTGATATCTTTATTGAACTATTGCATTTGCTTGGACACTTATGCTCGTACATCTAACTTTGTCCTTTTCACTTTCTTTCCAGTCATTACAATCCTTGGTTTCCTCATGAGGATCTTGTATTTCCAATTTATATCCTGTCTCTGTAAAGCCCTGTTATTCTTCTTCAGTTTCTTGTTCTTATTAAACCACAAACTTAGATGTAAAAGGAGGTTGCCACTCTGAGCTATTTGGATTTCATTATGTGCTTTCAAATCTTGCTTTTCATTTTTAGTGTACCTGTTTAATGTCTCCAGTTCGAAGCTTTCATGATTTAATATATTAATTACTGGAGGTTCTTGTGGTTCATTAAACAAGACTTCTTCTTTCTCTTGAATTGGAATTGATGTTCTTGATATGTCCCTTTTCTCCAGGGATTCAATATAGTCATATATTTCTTGCTACACCGGATCAATTTCTGGCATTCTTCGTCTTGGACTCTGAGGAGGTGAGGTGACAGTTGGTAATGAAACCCTTGGTGATGTTCTTGGAGGAATTCCTGAATCTTCTTCTGCCTCTGAGTTTTCTCTTGTTTCTTTATTGACATGCTCTATGCTCTTTGAGGCTAATTCTTTTGCTAAGTTGAGTATGATACTCCTTCTTAGACCTATGACAAGGGTCTTTTGAGTTTTCTTCCTTTCTGTTTTAAGCTGCTCTGTTTGTGGACAAATCTCTATCTCTTTATTGGCTTTCTTTCTTCTAACATTCTTTTTGTTTATTTTCTGTACAACTTCTGCAAGAGGGATGTGATCGTCTAATAGTTTCTGTGGTTGTTGTGGTTCTTGTTCTTGTGTCCTATCCATTTTTATTTTCCTTCATGTTGTAGCGGCTAAAAACATCCTCCAAAATTTTGCCTTAGCTTCATTTTGGAGCCTCCCTACCAACCATCCTCAACATCACGTCTTGCACTGTCAAGTACACGAGCTTCATTGGTTTTTCAGCAGCTTGCCAGCCTGTGCATGATAACTTGCTTCACTCCCCTCACAGGCTGCCACTCCGGACTTGGGCTAGCTGCTGGCTGAGAAACTCCCTCAAGAAATTGCGCAATTCTGGAGGGCAACCAGCCTTCCCTCCAGAAATTGTGCAAATCTGACTGGCAACCTGGTGGGCCCATAAACTACACAATCCTATCAAACAGTCTTCTCAATGAAAACTGTGCAATCTAGCTCAGCAGTGCAGCTCAGCCCAAAAATTGTGCAATTCTCGGCAGCAGTTAGCTGCTCCTCCCAGAAATTGCACAATCCCTCTGGACAGCCAACCCAGCTTAATCCCTATTGCGCAAAAAATCCCTCTTAGTCAAGTAAGCTATTGCATGTGCCTTCAGGTTGACCAGTTCCCTCTAGGATTGAGAAAACTTGACTTACATGCATGGGCTACTTTTTTCTCGAAATAGAAAAAAGAAACATGCAAAAAACATCCTTAGATTTTAGGGAGCTATTTTTAAGAGCTGAAGGTTACATGCAAATATCATTTTAGAAACTCCCTCCAAGTGTCGCTTTTTCCTAGATTTGTGGCATGCATGTCATGAGCCTCAAACTTATTTATTTGACACTTCAGAGCTCATTCTTCACATCAATCTTGGAGCTCTGACATCCCATAGCACATCCAGGAGTCTTCGACACATCCAACTCAGCTATTTACATGTAAGTCTGCTTTACTTGTATTTTACAACATTTCTGTCGCTCTTTGTGTTTTGGCTTATGTGAGTGTTGTCTGCTTGATTTTTGTGAATGCTTGTTGTCGTTTGCATGCATGTTAGCATGTACAAGCACTGTTTCAGTTTTCGTTTGCATCTCACTGTTGTCACATGCATGACATTGTTTTGCACAAATGATCGCCAATTTGGCGACTCGTTTCACACGCATGCATGTTGTTCCGATTTTTGAATCTTGCATTCGTTGTTTGAATCTATGATCATTCACTCGTGCTTACACTCAACATCACTGTGCATTCACATCTTCATATGCTTTCAGTTGCCTGTCGATGGGTCTGGGCAATCTTGGCCCGGACTCTGCCTCACCTGGACAACATTTCGCAATTCTGAGAGGCAAGGCTCTGCCTTCCTCCCAGAAAATGCACAAATCCAGAAGGATAGTGTCCTCGAGTCTTGCCTTGCGCAATTCTGAGAGGCAGTCACTGTTGGCCTAGAAAATTGCGCAATGCAGTCCCTAGGCCTGCATCCCTCGCTAGGGCAAATTATGCATTGCACAATCTCAACACCTAGTAGGCTAGTCTGGATTATGCATTGTGCAATTCTAGCTGTCAACCAGCCTCCTGACTGTCTGGACTACCTTTTTCACAATTCCAAAAGTTAGTCTCCCAGCCTCCTAGTGAAAATTGTGCAATCCTTTCCAACAATTCCCCAAGTATGTTGCATGTCAGACCTCAAGTTTGCTTTGGTTTTAGCTGACGTATTTATTGCCATGCATGTCACCATGTCTCCAGATATAGCAGGTGTTCGTCCCTCTCTCAACAGTTCAGGATCAATGGCCTCCAAGAGCTAGGATCAAAGGACACAGAAGGAAGCACAACTTGAGTAGCAGTTGAGCAAGTGTATATGAGTTTGCCGATATATGAACACACCAAGTTGATCGTAGATAAATACATCAAGCTCAAATGGCAAGAGTTCAATGATGCATTATCAGGCACATTTGGGGAAAATATTGAAGACTGCCAAGTCTATGTGAACATTCAATAGTCTGGCTTGTACCAAATTGTATGCAGATACCCTACGTTCCATGTGCGGACATGATACATTGGATTGTCTTGCACACTAATCCCGAGACGATGACATTGAGTGGTGTCAGCAGGACGTAGATTGCTACCTTCACGACACAGGATTGTCAGTAGATGAACCACTTGCTGAAGCCAGTGATCACCATGGAGACACCCTTCAGCATACCCAACAACAATATCAATTCCAAGAATATCTTGAAGAACTGGGTGAAGGAGCTAGCTAAATTCTGGATGACACCTAACTAGGTTTACAAGATGAAGATATTGCAGAAGGCATATCAGTACTTGGTCATCTTTGCATGTCACTTGTATGGCCAAGAGAGCACGAAGACCTTATCACAGCGTTGGGTGATCACGTTGGACCAACTAGCCAGTGAGGGAAAAGCATGCAACTGGTCCGACATGTTGGTTCACAAGCTGAAGTAATAAGCAACAGGAGCTCGGCAGCCACCCAATGGTCAACAAGTAGAAATCTACATGTCCGCTTACATCTTGGATGCAATCTGTGCCTGTCAGGAATTCTCGGGCTTGAAGTGGGCATGGGCATCAGCAAAAACCTCTGTCAATACTTATTGTAAACTGTTTTTCGAATGCAGCTTCTGAGGGGTCATCACACAGCTATCAAATCATATTGTCACCTTGGTGTACAAGATGATATTTGAGCAGGATACACCTTGCATGTCGAAGGAAGCAATGGAGGCACTAATTGACATAGTCGATTGGTATGCCTCACCGTTTGGCACCTTCATACGGATGTACGACATAGAGAAGTCGTCGCATGTTTTGCCGAAGTTTTCCATGGAAAAGCTCGTTATGCAAGGAGTATTATACCACATCTCGATTGGACTGTTAGCTAGGCTGCACCGGAAGAAAAAGACACCTTTGCCCGTTCTTCTTTTGTGGATGGGTTGTACGAGATTCAAAATCTTAAGCATGCAGATTCAGAAGAACAAGAGTTCAAGAAATATCCTTTCGACATTCGAAGCTTCAATCTGTATGACCCATATTGTCACAACTTATCCAGGCCCAATGAATCGCTTGGCATCGTTGTGGAACAATTAGCGAAGTAGCGTGAAGCAACATCCAGGAGAGTACCAACAACAGCAGAGGTAAACATACGGCGTGTGACAAAGGCAAGAGAAATATTGTCGACAACACGGAGGCAAAACAAAGCTGCAAGTTCAGAGCAGACCCACTTGTGCGTAAAGCAGCCTTGGAAATAGAGGCGAAGAGGCAGCAACGCAACAGGAGGACCACGCAAAGGCAGAAAGAAAAATAGAGGATGGAGTTGGATGAGTTGAAGGAGAAACTATAGAAGGAATAGGAGTTGCGCAGACAGGAGAAGGAAGCATAATAAGAACAAATACAACAGGGGGCACAACATGTACAGACAAATGAAACTGCGCTCGTACAGGTAGTCGACTCATTCGAATAGTTGGCACAAAGTAGCTAGGGTGAGCAGTGGTAAGAGCAGGACTTCACTTAAGAGATTGAATGAGCACTTGAGCAGATGGATATGGAGATGGGACAACCAGACTTAGAGAAAGACATCAACCTCATGCCTTACCACCAAAAGGTCAACCCATTGTCTTCACCAGATCTAGAAGCAGAGCAAGTCCTGAGCGACCAAGGGGACACTGAGATCCTTGGAGACAATCCAGAAGAAGAGATGCACAACATATCATTCAACGAATCACAACATAGAATTGTGCAATCACGTAGAGTGTGTACTCTGGATGTCCAGACATCTCCTGCACACTTTGAGGAACGAGTGATCGTATCTGGACAATGAGATACAAGGGAGCCTCATTGCACTTGCCCAAGATGATGAAGACCAGAAAGGTTGAGCTGAAGGCACGTATCCAAAGTCAGATCCCGAACTATGAAGAGATCCCACAACTCATCACTAGTTTGCAGGCTTCCCATGCATGGAGTTTCAGAAAAAATGGATGTTGTTATGCACGCACATGCAATCCCATCTATCGAGACAATCACCAAGGCAAAGACAAAGGCACAAGTTATACTGGAGCTTGACTCGTACTTTGACGAGTTGATATGCACAGTCACCAGCACAAACTTGGCGATCAGTGGAGAGACCATGCATTAGTATGTCGTTGGTCTAGCCACACTAAAGACAATGATGTGCATGTTATTACATGAGTTGGGCAGAGGAGCTAGAGTAGTGTACCCAGATGCAACAGAGGCAAGAGTTCATTTCCAGAAATATGTCACCACAAAGTACACGGACACCATCGCAGACTACCAATCTTGGTATCAGTTCGCTACTGGCAACCATTGTGAGGATGTCGAAGAGCTAGTCTTCCCACAGTTGTCCGAGTCATAGTGATGTCTTGCATGGATTTCTCAAGCCTATTTTGTCTCGCATGGGTACATGTGCAGATTGTATGTAACGTCTTGTCAAGTGGAAGTTCAAGTGTCAACAGTTGAATGTAACAGTCATAGAGTAGTTAAAGAGTCGTGAGGGTAGGTGAACAATCACAAATGGGAATGTCAAGGGTCACCCCACCCTTTGCTATATATAGTCCCTCATAACTCATTGTAGAGGCTTTTGGTCAACCAAGCTTCTGATAGGAGTATCTTAGAGAAAGCTTAGAGAGTATTGTAACGAGCCTTTGCTTCTCCACAATGCAGAGCTAATACATCTCTTTGGAGGAGCAGGCAGCAGTGATTGTAACGTTCCTCTGTCGGGACTAGTGGTCGGTCATGGTTGTATTGTACAATTGCAACTTTCACTTCTTAATATGACATAGCCAACATGTTTCATGCATATGTTGTTATTGCATTTCAACTATCTTGTTTACTCTAAATGATATATGTATCTGTTTGCTTACTCATGTGTGTATAGACTCTTTCTGCATATGTATGTATGAATCTTACTGAAATGTGATGTTGGTTTAACCATCACTTTGGATTGTCCGCTTACTTTCCTTCCAGTTTGTGATGCATCCTTGCTTGTGTGTTCCCTTCTTAACCACGTGCTTTCACAAGTTTCCAAGGGGCACACTCACCTCACTCTCTGCGTGTTAGAACCATTTGTACACCTTCCTTGGCTTGTTGCATATGTCACACCCTTGCTACCAATAGGGACATCTTACTTGCCTCTGCGTGCAACCGTGGTCAAAGTGATACCGTATGACCTAATGCTGGGACTCCTACACCAAACAGTTTGAGGTCTAGTTGGGACTTCTTACTGGGGAGATCCCCTGACATGTTGGTGGGTCTAACACCGTCAACACTTCCCCTCTTAGGTTTGCTGCTATTTGGTTGCCCATGAGTTTCTTCTTGAAAGTGATTTCTTACTAAAAATATTTCCCAATTATCACCTATGTTTTGGAGATGAGATTCAACAAGTATTTTGACTAGACCGTGGTGATACATTTTATTATCCATGAACTGAATTCTCCTTTGAACATTCCCTGACATCTTTCTAAGACTATTTAGCAAGAAATATGGAAGCTTTATCTCATTTTCTTCAAGAAAAATCATTAGCAGTCGAATATGATAGAAAAACATACATCCAAACCTTCCTTCTCAAGTAACAAATTTTTGGATTATTAGAAGTAGGTTCCTCCACTTACTTTTTAATGTCATGCTTGGGATGCCCTTCTTGAAAATGGTGGTGTCCATGCTTGGTTTCTTCAGGAAAACCTTCTAGTCTTGTTTTTCAATACCTCTGTTCTTCCATTGTTTCTCTCCAATTCATGGCAGTCTAGTGGCTTCAGCTATAAATGACTCTTTCACTGTGAATTTGATGTCTTCTATCTCCACTTCGACTCCATGAAAAGCCCTAGCGAAGGATTTGGTCACTTCTTTATGGAAAACATGTAATTTATCTACAAATTCTAGCCATTTCGCTTTCTGCAACAATTGTTTTGTTTGTTGATACCCCTCCAAAAATTTCTTCCATGTTGGCTTTATTCTAACTATCACTCCCATGGCCGAGAAGCTTCGTTTCAAAAACTGTTTTGCTTGACAGGGTAGGATGGCTTGGTAGGGTTTTTAGAGCGAAAAGGTCAAGAGTGTGAGTGATGGAATAATGAGCGCGTAGGTAGTGAGGATATAAGGGAATGAGGCAAAATCTAACTGTTAAGATCATTCTTGTTTATGTTTTGGGCGACCGATTCAATGGATCAGAATATGAGTTATGATGACTGGGAGTGAATGCAGGATTATGCACGATTTGACATGACACAATTTACTCTTTGCAATAATGATTTTTTATTTTTTTGGTAGTACTATGTCGTATAATTCATATATGTAATGTTTTGATCCTTGTTATTAAATTAAAGAAGTGCATACCTTTGAATTATTTGCTTGCTAACCTTTGGTTTCCTTTTATGTTGTCTTCAAGTACTTTGCAATGGAGGGAGTCAAACATTCCTTCAATTGTATCATTAGAAGTTTTTTTCAAATTGGTTACAAAAGGTCATCAAAGTTGCAGAAAATCAATAATTCTGTAGCTATTTATTTTTTTTTGAAAAAAGGGATACAAAGAAGATGGAATTCTAGAAAATGGGATACAATGAAAATTTAAGATACCAAGAATTCTTGGTTTTCACCTTGAATTTTTTGTATAAACATCCCAACAATTGTTGGTTTTCATGTTTATACATATTTATTATTATTATTATTATTTAGTATGAAAAACAAAATTTTAAGGTGGAGAAGAAGAAGAAGAATTCTTGACCAACTTCAAATCAGAGTTGTCCTGGAAAATCTTTAAAAATTCCTCATTTGTCACTGGCTTATGATAGATCCTGACTCGATGTCCATTCACTAAGAGAGGAACTGTTTCTTCATCAATAGTCCTAATTATGACTGCTCCATTATCAAAAACATTCTCAATCTCATAAGGTCTAAGCCAGTGAGTTTGAAACTTTCCTTGGAAACTTTTCAAATTTGAATTAAAGAGTAATGCACAGTCTCCTCGCGGAAATTTTCTTTCTTTTATATATTTATCATGTCATCTCGATCTCTATTGCTGGACTAAACTAGTCTTCTGGATATCATCTTGCCTTATTTCATCAAGCTCATTGAGTTATCCCATTCTTTGCTTTTGTGCTTCTGATAAGTCAAGTCCCAACTTGATTTTTGTCTTATAGGTCTGAATCTAGAACTCAATTGGAAATAGGACTTGCTTCCCATAAACAAGTTCATAGGGAGTATGTCCTGTAGTGCTTCTCCATGTGGTACGGTAGGCCCATAAAGCTTCTGGAAGCTTTTTTGCCCAGTCCCTTCTGTGTAAGTGAACTGTCTTGGTGAGGATTGCTTCAATCACTTTATTGGTAGACTCTACTTGTCCTTTTTCTTGTAGATGGTATGGAGTAGATTTCCGATGCTTGATTTTCTATTCTTCCACTATCTTCTGCACTACTTTCCGATGATGAGATTTGATCTTGTCTTGTATAATTCTTCATTTATCCAAGAATAAGATGCACTTGTTTGGATTATTCTTCTCTTTTTTCTAGGAAACAAATAGGAGGGTAACTTCACTGTAACTAAATAATTGGAAATATTTGCAAACCAAGGTGATTTAGTAGATACTGCAAAAAGATATTCATTAGGAAACTTATCCTTGACGGGTGTATCATTGTTATTATTTTGAATTCTAGATAAAAATTCAGCAATTTTGATTTGTTTTCCAGGTCGGTCCAGAATGGTGATATTGAATTCTTGTAACAGTGATAGCCATCTTGTTACTCTACCATTAGTAACTGGTTTATTCATTAAATATCTAATGGCTTAATGGTCTGTGTGAATGAAAGTTTCATAGCCAGTGATGTAATGTCTAAATTTATTAATGGCATGAATGACAACTAAAAACTCCTTTTCAGTTACAATATAATTTAGCCCTGCAAGAGTTAAATTTTTACTAGTATAATAAATGGCATAAGGAGTGAGATCTTTTTGTCCTAACATAGCTCCTAGAGTTGTGCATGAAGCATCAGTTGATATATGAAAAGGCAATTTCCAATTAGGTCCCTTTAAGATGGGTGCTTCAAAGATCTTCTTTTTAAAAGTTTCAAAAGCCTTTTGACAATCAGAGTTCCAACTGAATCCAAAGTCTTTGGTGAGTAAAATGAAGAGTGGAGTTTTCTATGAATCTTATATAATATCCGATAAAACCAAGAAAACCCCAAACATCTCATTGACAACTTGGGATTGATAATTTGTAAATAATTTCTACCTTAGATGAGTCTACCTTAATTCCATTTCCTGAAATATGGTGACCTAAAACAATTCCTTCGTTAAACATCATAAAACATTTTTCATGACATAATGAAAGATTTGCTTCTTTGCATCTTATGAGAACTTCTTCTAAATTTTCAAGTGCTTCTTCAAAAGAATTTCCATAAACTATAAAATCATTTATATACAGTTCCACACAATCATGAATGAGATCATAGAAAATTCCTAGTACTGCTCTTTGGAATGTTGTTGGGGCATTGCATAATCCAAAAGGAAGTACTCAGTAAGCATAAGTCCCCCGTGGACAGGTGAATGTCGTTTTATCTTGATCTTCAGGTGCTACCTGAATTTCATTATACCCACTGAAACCATCCAAAAATGAGAAATAACTTTTTCCTGCTAATGTATCTAAAACTTGATCTATGAAAGGAAGTGGAAAGTGATATTTCAAAGTTGCTTTTCTCAATTCCCTGTAATCAATGCATACTCTCCATTTTCCATTTCTTTTAGGAACGATTACTAGCGGTGAAACCCATTGTCAGTCTGATATTGGATAAATGAAATTTACATTTAACAGTTTCTGCAATTCCTCTTTAACTATTTATTTTAAGTTTGGATTTGTTCTTCTTTGTGGTTGTCGTACTGGTCTAACATTTTCTTCAATATAAATTTGATGCATGCAGGTTTTAGGATCAATTCCCTTCATATCAATGTATTCCCATGCATATGCAGAAGACTGTTTTTGCAATGTTTCAGCCAGTTTCTTTTTTCTGTAATTCTTCTAAGTTTTCATTGATGTTCAAGATTTTTCCTGGAAAATTTTCTATTCAAGAGTTTCCAAATTTTTCCATAGAATGTAAAGACATTTGTCTAGATGATAGATATTCAATATTACATTGTTCTTGAAAATTTTGACTATTGTCACAATATAAAGAGGGTTCATTATTTTTCTATTGAATTTAAAATTTGATCCTCTTCATTTATTTATGCAATAGTGAAAATTGGTTGTATATCATTATCATCATCTATCCATTCTTCATTTTCTACTTTTATCATTGTTTTTGGAGGTGGGTACAATGTAAATTTCTTTGTCGAGCTTCCATCTGAGATAAACATGTCTCCTGATCTACAACTGATAAAAGCATCTGTTGTAGCTAACCATGGCCTTCCTAAAATTAATGGATGTCCTCCTAAATTATTCTTGGGTGTTAGAATCATGAAATGAAAAGGATATTCCCAATAATCTAAGGATACATATATATGTTCTAACACACCATTAGGTTTAATTACAACCTTGTTTGCTAATTGTAACAATGTTGGTGTGTATTGAAGATTAGGAAGCTTCAATTTATTCACAGTTTTTTTTGCTCATTATGTTTATGGCCGCTGCTATATCAATCAGTGTGTTTGGTATTTCAGTTCCATTGACATGTGTTTTCATAATGGGGCTTCCTGGATCTAAATATTTTTGAATTGTTGTCTTCCCCATCATGATATCTGCAATTGTCCCGACTAATTGAATTCTTTTTATTTCTTTTGTTTTTCTTCCTGATCCTTGAGTACTCAATTCCTTAACTGCTTTTGCAAAAATCAGTATTTCTTTTATTGCTTGTCATAAAGGAATTTTTATACAAACATTTTTCAATTCATCTAACATATCATAATCAGAGAATATGATTTGTTTTTCTACTCCTTTATCGATTTTCAACCTTTCAGGGGTGGTCTTGAGATAGATACTGAAGGTTGTTCTATAATAGGAGTATTATTAGAATGTGTAGGATTTATTTATTTATTTTTATTTATTTTTATCTGTTTTTTCTATTTCAATATTTTCTTTCCGAGGAAGGGAAATATCTTCCTCAGAGTTATTATAATATTTTTGAGAATTCTTTTATGTTTCCTAAAAAGAAACAGATGGTTTCTTCCTTTCTAATACTCTACCAGACCCTAATTAAACATTATTAAGATCTAATGGAGTTATCATGTAAGTTTGAGGATTTTGTCCTTCTAAGTTGTAAACATGTTGTGAAGTTTTATTGTTTGGATTTGGGAGTGATTGAACGGGTAATTGATTTGGTCTTTGTGGAAATGGAAAAGAAAGTTGTGGATTTTCATTTTGAGCTTGAGCTTGAGGTAGTTGGTTGGTTTGAGGGAAGTATTGTGGTGGAAAATTTGGATAAGATGGTGGATATTGTTGATATTGAGAATATCTTTCATAAGGATTTTGCCATCCTTGATTCCAAGGTTGTGGTTGAGCCCAAGGCTGCCATGGCATAGGTGGGTTCCAATTATTTTGTGAAGATTGTGAAAATTGTTGAGGATTAAAACCTTGAGTTTGATTTGCTTGAGGATTTTGCCATGGTCTTTTGGCAATAAAGTAAAGTGGGTCTACCTAATTTGGCATTTCTTCTTCACTAAACACAGCCTTAAGACCTGGTATAGAGGGACATTATTTTGTATCGTCATTCTCCGCACATATAACACAGGTTTCTATGCTTTTTAAATCTAAAGTACATTCTCTCGCAGCATGCTTCTTTCTACACTTAGGACAAAAGATGGATAATGCAACATTTTTGACTTTATGCTTGTTTTGTATTTTAAGGGTGTCAATTTTCTCACTAAGACTTCCTAAAATATCTGTTTTAAATTTATCAAGCAAACTACCTATTTATGTCCTACTTACTGTCCCGACTACAGATTTATTTACTCTTGATAAAAGAGGATCCCTTGAACTTTTCCTCGTTCTTGCTTTAACTCTTGAAATATGTACACATAGATCACAAACATCTGCAAATGGTAACTGAGAAATATCTCCTTTTCCCACTAGATTGAAAAGATCAATCCACTCATATTTAATGGATTTAAGTAAGAGACCTTTCAAAGTTTCCTCATCTAGATTATTCATTTTCGCCCTTTTTATATTATAAACAAATATTTCAACAAAGTCTTTAACATTTTCATCGTCTTTTTGTACCATTTTGAAGACTACATCTTTAATGCTATGAGGCATACAATAATCCTTGTATTTCTCCAAGAATTCATCTTTCATTTGTGTCCATGTCCTTATAGAATTCGTTCCTAAACTCATAAACCATTTTAATGTTGAATCGTTTAAGGTGGCAGGGAACAGTTTTAGTTTTTCAGCATCATGCAGATAATCATATGATCTACATAATACTTCAAATTCAAAGAGAAATGTCTCTGGATCTTCACTTCTTTTTCCATGAAAATTGGGAAGGATAGAAGGCGAGATGTTTTTCATTGTTAATGTTGTATCCTCATCAAGTATAAGTAATCCAAAAGGTTATGGATCTCCTCTTCCTCTACGTCTACCACCTCCTCTATTTCCTCCTCCTCCTCCTCCTCCTCCAATCCAATGTTGTTCACCATTGACATTTTGTACTTCCCCTTCTCCCTCTTCAGCCATGACAGATTCCTCAAAATGAATATCTAGTTCTACAATAGGATTATCTATCTTTTCTTCCAGTTCTTCTGGTTCTTCTATTAATGGTTTGAAGTAGGTATGTTCTTCCTCTTCTTCGGTAGGAACTCCCAACTCTTGAGCTAGAATTTGTTCTCCAGTTGAAGATAGGAAAATTATTCCTGTTGTTGGGGATGCAGGATCTACTTCGATTACAACATTTGTTGAAGAAGTTGGTGAACCTTTAGGTTGGATTTCAGATCTTAAGATTTCTGGAAGTCTATATTGGCCTGTTATGGATGGAATTTGAGTTTTTATGGGTGGTGTGGCACTACAAGGTCATGGTGGAGTGAGTGATGATGTAGGAATTAAACTTCTTCCTCGACCTACAAACCTACCTCTAGAGTCTCTTTCCCTATGCATATCATGTTTTTATTTGATTTTTTTTTAAGGCTTCTATTTACACTTCCCCGGCAATGATGCCAAAATTTTTGGTCAATTTAGCGTTCTTAAATTGCAAGCATAAATTATCAACCAAAGTTGGTAAACCTATGAAATGCAGGTGCACTATATATGCTAGAATCATTTCCTTTAGTTTGTAAGATGATGGTTATGTTTGTTTTTGGATTTCGTTTTTATCTAGATTCTTATTAGATTAGAGTTAGATTTCTACAAATTAATAAGTGGAAGTTAAGCTAATGTTATATTAATCTACTAGGTCATATCTATATTGAGTATCATCCTAAAATATAGCTAAACACCTTGTTGCTATAAAATAGAGTGTTTGAAATTCAAATTATTCTAACAATCCTTCAAAATATATACAAATTCTGATTCTAAAGATCATGAAAGTAATCTTCTAATTGCTTAGTATAGAGTATGTTAGTGTCGGTCTTGAGCCCTCCATCAGTGATCAATAGCTCTTTGCATATGCATAGTTAGGTGTCTCATCAGTGTCAATTTTGCATCCCACTAGGCATGCCATAACACTGAATGGAGGAGCTAGTCTCTGTTCCCTTCTTGGCTTTGCTGGATCAGGTCATACTTGTTTTTGTTTTTGTCTTGAGGTCCCAGGTCTTAGGTCTAGGGTTTTGAGTCAAAATCACTTCAAGGTCATGAGTCAAGGTCAGTGAGTGCCCAGCAAGCCAGAAGGAAGTATGTACATATGTTTCATTGTTATTTTC
>APFE030828834.1:46243-58675 GCA_000404065.3 Pinus taeda | reverse complement strand
TCAAATCCTCCTTTGGCTGGGTGATCAGCAACACATGCCTTGCAAAGCTTGTTGGGAATGGGGAACAAGCCTCTCTCTCCTTGGTTACTTGGACAAGAATCTCCTCACTTTGGATTTAGCCTTATGGGAATGAAGAAGGCTTCTTGTAGCATGAGCTTAGCAATTCTCAGACTTTGGGACTTAGAATTTGGAACTAGAACTTTGGAACCAGAACTAGCTTGTCAAAGGCAAAAGGACAAGCTTTTATAGATAGAGGAGAAGGAGTTAGGATTTTCCACAATATTCATGGGGTTGGATTTATCACTAAGAAGCTTCCATGAGAGGTGGAGAACTACTTCCCTCCTATGGAGATTCGAAGCCAAACTGACCCAACTCAATATAGATTCAGTTCATGAGTGGGTTAGGAAGAACCTTCGTAAGTTTGTTTGTTAAAAACTTTACCCAACTGGGCTAGCACGAGTGCGACTCTAAGACAGAGCGCCAGCTGGTGCGCCCTCTTTGGAGGATTTCCCCATTGGCGCGAGTGATACACAATGAAACCACGCCAATGGAAAAAGGGCTATTTTTATGGGTATTTTGCAGAAGGTGTCTTCAGGGCATATGAAGTTCATGTCTAGGGGAATACAATGCAAGTGTTTCCAGGTCATGTCACTTCTCACAAGTCCCGGAACGAGTCCTCCAAGGTGCAGGAGAAGGGGTAATAGGGACGGTGACAAATTACTGTGTAACACTACCATGTACATTATAATCTATTGTATCATTTTGGAAAACTTTGTGTTCCACAGGGAGAGAGAGTAAATGTCACAAGGGAAGCACACACTTCTCTTATTGCTGGACATTTTGGTGTAAGTAAAACAGTGGAAAATCTTCAGAGGTATTTTTACTGGCCTTGTATGCTTGAAAGTGTGTCACATTTTATCAAAGGTTGTTCATTGTGTGCATTAAGTAAGCCTAGTAATAGGAAACTAGGATTGTACACACCACTTCCAGTGCCTTCACGTCCATGGGAGAGTGTTCCTATGGATTTTGTAGGAGGTCTTCCTTTATCAAGAAAAGGTCATGATTATTTGTACATAGTTATGGATAGGTTCAACAAGATGGCATATTAATGCCTTATAAAAAACAATTTACAGCTGAACAAACAGCTCAACTTTTCTTTCAAAATGTATGGGTTCATTTTGGATTACCTATTTATATTGTAAGTGATCGCGATTCCTAATTTGTTGGGAATTTTTGGTCAAATTTATGGAACTTGATGGACACCAAGTTGAAGAAAAGTACAGCCTTCCATTCGCAAATAGATGGTCAAACTAAAGTGGTTAACAAGACAATTATTCATTTGCTAAGAGGATATTGTAACAAACATCCTAAGTTGTGGGATGAACAATTGCATTATATTCGACATGCTTACAGCCGAGCAAAACACTCTTCTACTCTAACTTCACCTTTTGAGGCATGTCTTGGTTATTTGCCCAAATCGTCTTTGGATTTCATCTTTGAGAAAGATGTAGCTGTAGATGGACATAGCAACATAGACAAAGCAAATAAATTCATTGAATAAATTCAGTTGATTCACCAAATAGTTCAAGAACAACTAGAAAAGAGTAAAGGCATGATAAGCATCGTGTGGATAATCAATTTCAAGTAGGTGATGAAGTTTGGCTTTACATTAGCAAGGAAAGGCTTCAAGGTGAAGGTAAAAAGCTGAAACCAATCTATTATGGTCCATTTAAAATTCTGGAAAAGATTGATAATAATGATTTCAAGCTTGATTTGCCTTCATATATGAAAATTTATTCTGTTGTTAATGTTTAAAATTTGAGATTGCATGAGTCTCCTTTGCTTGGAGATCAAGGAGAAAGTGTACAGATTCCATCAATTGAAGATTTTTCTCCAGAATTTCTTGATGAGCTTCAACAAGACACCATACTTGACAGAAGAACGAGGTCATCAAAGAGAGGAAATGTTGATTATCTCCAACTGGGTCTCAAAGTTACAAATCCATCAAAGGTCAAATGGATTGAATAGGGGAAGGTGAGGGAATAGTACCCTCATCTGTTCAATAACTGAATATAATGGGGTCCAAAAGCTTCCAGTGGGGAGGAGTGATCAGGTGCTCAAGTTTATGCTTAAAATTAAAATTTTATAGAATGGAATGGAAACTATATGGTTGGATAGATCTCGTCGATTTGAATCCAACGTAACTCGTTTCATCGAAAACGAAGTTCGGATGCTCCTAGAAATGAGTTATGATCAGTTTGTTAAACATGCAAAATAAGTGCACAATGAGTAAGTTCAAGTCTCTTTAGCCAATTAGGAGGCGCCAAGTGTCATTGGTCCCGCAAATCAGCACATCGCATTACATCGGCATAATTTTTCTGTTAAAAATTGGCCCCCAGTCCCGCTGAGATGCGATATGTGATATCACATGGATTGCATCGCAAAATCACATCGCAGTAGGAAGTCTTGTTAAGAATCACCCTGCCTGTGCCGATAGTGAAACGCCAATGGAACCGGATGCGAAAAGAGAATAGGTCACAATGTATGGAATGTTTGGGTCCTGCGCCGATTGAGACAAACCAATATATACCAGACGCGGAATTGTTATGAATTGTGGTGCATAAATCATTAAGTCCGCCATCGCAAATCACTCATCGAAATTTCAAAAGTGTGGCGTATTATGTGCGCCCATTTCTTTGTCGATAGTCGATTGCAATTGCAATTTTCGAACCCGCCGGGAAGTATGGCTCTGGTGGCTGAAATGTGGCAAATTTGGCGGATTTTAGGCCAAATTTGATGGTCAGTGGCTAGAAAAGGGGAATTTGTTGAGCAAATTGTGGGAGAACTGGGAGAGGTCATAACTTCTTCGGTTCTTATCCAAATTAGGTGGAAAAAGAGACAATTCTAGTAGTTTTTGCTATTCAGAACTCATTGAGACAGGTTTCAGAGGCATTTGAGCATTGTAAACACACTTTTGTTGTGATTTTTAGAATAATAGAGAGGCCCAAGCATTAGAAGCTGGAGAAGGAGACGTAGCCCACGTCGGGTGAACTCCTCATAAAATCTTTGTGTTGTGTGTTGTATTTTGATGTTCTTCGCTGTTATTTTGCTACTGTTCAACATATATTTTATGTTAAGTTGGGTATAACATTTACATAAGAAACTCTCATGGTAATCAGTTAATTAAGCAAAAATGGTGAATCCTTAAGCACTTGATAAGCAAATGATAAGCATTTTGGGTTTTATTCTGATTGGGGAATTAGCACAACATTACTAATTTGCTCCATTTTAGATCATTTCTAGCCCCACACATAAAGGAGATTTTTAACAGAGTTAATCAAGGTAGCTTTCTGCGGGAATGGACAACTAGTGTTGTTATACCTCTTCACAAAACCAGAGACATCAATAACCCATCTAACTATCATAGTATTATGATCAACCCTCTTCTTGGAAAACTTTTTGGGAGCATGCTAGAGAACAAAATCAACGAGTGGGCAAAGAAAGAGGGAAAAGAAGAAAAGGGGCAAGTTTGTTTTAGGCCTAAGCATTCTACCATTGATCATTGCATCACTCTAAGGCATCTCGTCGAAAAAAATTGGGATAACCAAGGTGGGGAAGCATTTTGTTGCTTTGTTGACTTCAAAAAAGCCTTTGATACTGTCCCTACAGATAAGCTATGGCATAGAATGGAAGAGCTAGGGGTCCCAAAGGAATATAGAGCGGTTGTTCATAAGATATATGAGTGCATTAGAGCCAAAATCAGAATGAAAGAGGATACCTTTGAATGTTTTCGCAGTGACATAGGAGTCAAATAGGGATGTCCTCTTTCCCCCACATTGTTTGGTTTATATATTGATAAGCTTGAAGAATGGATAAGAAATATCGAAGGAGAAGGCATCCAATTAGCAAGATATGTGGTGAAACTGCTTTTATATGCAGATGACCTTATCCTTATTGCTAAATCCGTGATAGGTTTGAGAAAGCACTTGAAAGTTCTGGAACTCTTTTGTCAAGATGCGGGAATGCAAGTAAATATCAACAAAACTAAAGTCATGATTTTCTGCCTAAAAAGAAAGAAACATTAGGATACTTTTCTCTTTGAGGGAAACCCCTTGGAGGTTGTAGATGAGTACAAATATCTAGGACTTGAGTTCCACTGCAGGCTCAACCGAGAGACACGTAGATCAAAGAGAATCCGAGGGTGGAAAGCTTCTTACCTTCTTCAGAACAGGTGTAGACAAGCATAATCATGGGATTGGAAGACTAAGAAAACCCTCTTTGGTTTATTAGTGGTGCCAATTATCCTCTATGGTTGTGAGATATGGGGGAGTAACATGTCAAGCCTCAAATGGCAGTAAATAGAAAGAATCCAAAAACATCTAATCACAAGTAGCCTCAAAGTCAAATCAACGGTTCCATATGATATACTTTAAGTTGAGGCTGGTATGTTTCTAATTGAGGCTTCAATGATCATTCATTTGCTAAGTTACCTAAAGAAGGTTGAAAATATGGATAAGCACCGATGGCCCAAGTTGGTTGTCAAAGAAGAGCTAAGTCATCGGAAAAAGACATGGATGAAGCAAAATAAAAAGTGGCTAGGCAAACGGGACATAAATCTGCATCACTGTCCTCACGATAAGGAGGAGATAAAAAAGTGGGTGTTAGAAAAATTCAGGATTGCCATGTGGACAAAACAAGTAGGTAAAAAAAATATATTATGTCAAAGAATTTAACCTCATGTGGAAGCTAAAATATTAATTGCATAGTTGAGGACTAGTTCCCATAATCTAAGGTGTGAAACCAGGAGATGAGTGACCCCTAAAGAAGAGTGGAAAGAAAGAACTTGCATTTTTTGCAACACAGGGCCGATAGAAACAAAATGGCATTATATCAAAAAAATGTGCAGTGTATGAAGGTATTCGTCATCAATTTGATAATAGTCTAAAGATGTACAATCTCAATAAACTTTTTGAAAAAGAAAAACTTCACAAAATAGCAAATTTCTTACTCCATATTCACAACCACAAAATTAACAAAATTAAAAATCCAAATATGATCTAAATTGTTGAGTCCATTCATCCCTCCCTCCCTCGTAATATGTCACAACCATTCCTTGAGTCACATATCCTCATATTATCACATTAACAAACACCTTACATGGTTGTGGGTATCATCCTCCCTTACCTTCATCGTGGGATTTCGTTCTCAATTAGTAATTTCTGTAAATGTTTACGCGTCCTTGTAGATTTATGGGGTGGGAACCTAATAATAAAGCTATAAGAAATGACGTGTCATATGAACAAGCCGACTTCAATCATGCATGGATGCGTAAAGCATTCGTACCATGAAGAGTATATTTGATTATTGCATCAAGGAGTTGGCCTGCATTATTCCACCATGACGAACGACTGAATGTCTGTGCAGATAGTCTTGTCATGGCGAATTCTGGTAAGCATTCTATCGCACACTCCATTTATTGCGCTATTCAATGAACTCTAGTTTCTATTTATTTAAAACCTACGTATTTCTTCAAACCCCGAAGAGATCAATATCCAGATGATAACAATGATACAATGACAAACAAATCCAGGTTAAGATGCCCTTATAATGTTAATCCTCTCAGATAGGTTTTATATTTACAAATAGGTTGCTATGTGTACTGAATTTTTGAATTGTAGTTACAGGAGGTCGAATTTTACTACCATTGTATTGGGGCTCTGCTTATTTGTAAATTGAGCTGCAAGATGGCTAAACCAGACAGGTTTTGATTAATTGAAAAGATTACACTAATAGTTTTGCAATCACGCGTGGTGTGAAAGTATCGTGTGCGAGTCTTCCATATATCTGCAGTCCCAGTCATCCTTGACAGAGCCGAGCGTTTTTAATCCATAGTTTTGAACAATTTGGGTTTTGTTGGGGACAATTTGGTTCGTTTTAGACAATTATGGGTTTTGTTGGGGACAATTTGATTCGTTTTTGTTATTTTTCGTATGTCCAAGGGTGTTTTTTCTCGGTTCTCTGTTTAGAGTTTTTTGTTGCAAGTTCTTTGAGAAATGCTATGAACCTGCACCACGTAGAGTAGACTTCTTTTGGCTTAGGTGTTAGTTATTCTGCCAAAATTGCCGAGGACTTACACCTGGACTCATTCATTCAAAAATCATGCCATTCGTGTGGGGTAAGCCACAGCAAGGATGGATACTTGGTGTATGACTCAATATTTGTCTTCGTAAGTGAACCAAATTCCCATTGGCATTTTAGATCAATTCTCGAATTTCAAGTTTTTTCAATTTCCCCAAAAACGTTTGTGCATGAATCTGGAAGGTCTTCGGGTTTGCTTTCATCTCAGAATTCTTCAAGAATTCAGATCCCTATTTTATTCCTTAACATGGTTAGGAGCATGATATCATCAGCAATGACTTATGTGTTGGATTCTACTCCTAGATAGCGATGTTTTATGACCTCCAAGCTATTCCTTCTGTTTGAAGGGCTCACCAAATGTAACCTGCTTCAAAACTCTGAAATCATAAATGTTTCTTACACGTGCTGTTTCTCTTAAGTATTAAAGCTACCGGTTCTTTTAAAAACAGTTTGTACAGTAGAAACGCTAGTCATAAAATAAAATGTGCCATATACACTAGTATTCTGATGCTTTTGAATAGAAAATTTTAAGTGCAGGCTTTCATTGGAAGGGAGAAATATTTGCAAGCCTTTTGTATTCCATAGAATGGCATTGAAGTCTTAAAAATAATTCACATCCTCAAGGTTTCTACTTCTCTACCTTAGGATATTTTTCCAACACGGGTCCTGGCTAGAGAAGTCCGATTCTGTTCTCAAGGGGATCAATTGCCCTCCACCTTTCAACGTCTAATTCTCTTTTAAATATATCCACTAGCCATAGGGAAGAAATTAAAGATCTTAAACGACAATCTACAGAACCATTATCACCGGTATAGTGGACTACTTGCGCTGTATCCTTGTCTGCTAAGGTAAAGTAGTATTTTCCAAAAGTTTTACTATTTTTTCTATTGTGGTCATCGTTTGCAGCAGGAGCCAGTTTCCTGCTGGCAGATTTATTATTGTATTTCTTTTCCTAGGAGGGGACTAAAGGTTGCCAAGTTCTAGATTGGTAGGGAACCGAACAGATGACTGCCAAACAGAGTTATAACTTACCACTTACACATCCTCTTACGATGCCCTAAAAGTAAAAATGTAATATATATATCCCCTTTCCTGTCATAGAATTGCTCTAGTTTATATTCGGTTCTTTCAGTAGGTGCCCCCACCTGTGAAAGCTGAAGTAATGCATTAAATTTTGTGCTGTTGGGAGCGGAGTGAAGTGCCAAGCAGAAGTGGGAAGCAGGAGCATGGAGCAACAATTTCAAGAAATCTCTGAGAATATTTTTCATATAATATGTATTTTAGTATATTTTGATGCATACATATTCAAAAAAACAGTGCGGAATGTCAAATTAGTTACAGAAAATATGAAAACATTTTTTGGTGTGACTTCCAGACAAATACTACTTGAAGAAGCTAGAAATGTAATCCATAGTAGATTTAAAATTTAATTGTTAAAGCATCAACTATTTTGTCCAAAGATAACATCAACTAACAATTATATCATTGCCATCCAGTGATCAGGCCTAACATCCACCTTCAAGTTTCAAGTTTCAACATATAAGTCACACAAAACTTCTAACTTTTTTTCCATTGTCTAATGATAGGAGTAGTAGGAAGTGTTCATGGAACACTGTGACAAGCACCACCATGAGTTACATGTCCCAAGTCTCATTAGCCAAAAGTTCAGCCTCCATGTACTTTAGAGTTGTGGCTCTATTATCCAAATTATCCTTATCTGGATTCATGTCCCAAGTCCTATATGCTCTATCATTGTTTTCTGCCTCACATTAATGGGACAACAACCTCAAGTTGTAGTGCACATAAATCAAGCTTTTTGCCATGTCTACATTCAGATTGTTTCTCTTCACACTATAGATGACATTTTAGGTGCT
This sequence comes from Pinus taeda, assembly GCA_000404065.3. NCBI lineage: Eukaryota > Viridiplantae > Streptophyta > Pinopsida > Pinales > Pinaceae > Pinus > Pinus taeda. Next base: position 50,663 of record APFE030828834.1, on the reverse strand, counting down.
CAAACACCTCAGATCCCTTCCTTAGCAACTCATTGCTGCCCACTACATCTCGTAACAACTGATCAGGCCCAGCTCGGAACCCTGCCCGCAGCATGATCCTTCAGACTCATCTCTGGAGTCAAACCCTCATAGGCCTTGGCTTTTCCACACACAGCAACACCCTGTAGCAACTCCACACGACTTGTGCACTACTGCAACCATATGCCCAGTTGCTACTGCAACATGTAGTCTGTGCCTTGTGTTTTGCCATATTATTTAAAACTGGAACCGATGATCAACCCGGTCCACCTATCAAACTGGTTTTTGAACCCGAACTGTAAAAATCAGATTGGTCAGATCTCAATGAATTGGTTTTTAAAAAAATAATGAAATAATTAATTTTTAATGAAAAACTATTTTTAAGATTTAAAACCATGATTCCAAACCAATAGAGACAAAATATGCAAAGTTTGCTCATCTATATACTATGTAAAGTTGAATATATCAAAATGGCATTGAGTGCAATACATATCAACAACAAAGTACATAATCAATGAGGCTCTAAATGGCCTCTAAAGTCCAAAAACAATGCTAAAAGCTATGAGACCACTGGCCTACTACACATCTACATATCAGTGACCAACATGCTCACTCCTCATCATGATCAAACTCATCACCACTTCTAGACGTGGGATCATCAACAGGAGCTACATAAACATCATCTGGTTCAAAGCTAGAGGACTCCTCAAACTCCTTTGCAACCTCAGTAGTAGTAGTAACAACAACAAAACTAGACATCAAAACTACAAATCACTAATCAACTGATCACTCATCAAACTCATCATTGATTCAACAGTACTAGAAATGGGATCATCAACAATATCTACATAAACATCATCTAGCTCAAAGTCTTCAGGCTTGGATTGCTCAGCCTTATAATATGGTGGAAATTGAAAATGTTTAACATGCCTAACTGATGATTTTGGTTTGAGTGAAGTTCATCTCCTCAACCTTATAATATGGTAGAAAAAGCTTAGCATGTTTAACCAATTATTTTCCTTTGAGTGAAGGGTACATTTTTGTTAAGGCCACATTGCAATCCTTACCACCAACATCAACGAAGTTCAACAATGACACCAACTTCAAGGTACTTAAAGGGCTTCATGCTCTTGATCAAATGCCAATCTCATACCCTCACTCATGATAGAATCAAATGGAAACATTGCAATCCCCCAACTCCTAAAATCTTGAAAACATTAAGTTTGTTTGATTTTCAGTGAGATCTAAAATTGTAGTTTCTCCATATGAAATACAATGAGGTTGAAACCATTCTCAAACATTCTGATTCATTTCATGATAATGTTAAAAATTTAAGTAAAAAGATGAAAATGAAAGATAAAGGAAAACCACTTGGAAAATCTGTTAAAATTGGCAACTAGGGCCAAACTCCATGTGGGTCATTTTATTAATGGAAGCTAATATTTTTCTTGGATCCCTCTCATCGAGAGGTGTTGGATTGATCTAAAGATCATCCGATTCCGATAAGTATTCATGGAGATATGAATTTATTTGTGTTATGGGACAATTTGTCAAGGTTGACCAGCAACCAAATAAACCCCACTTGTGCTCAACGTTTTAGTATAGATAGAGGTGGCCTTCAAGTCATTTCAACACACTTGGGATCTCTTCCTCTTTACTTGTCTTTGGGTTTTAGTAGGAGGAGAGATCTTAAGGCATAACGCTGCCCTAATCCAGAGGACAAAAGCCGGAAATGCTGGAAAAGCCGGAACTGCCAGAAAAGCCGGAAAAGCTAGAAATGCTGGAGGGCAAAAGCCAGAAATGCTGGAAAAGCCGGAAATGCCAGAAAAGCTGGAATTGCCAAAAAAGCCGAAAAAGCCAGAACAGTTGGAAAAGCTGGAAAAGCCGAAGTCGTCGGAAAAGCCGAAACTGCCCGGAAAGCTGGAAATGCAAACTGTCGGAAAAGCCGGAAATGTTGGAAAATCCGGAACTGCTGGAAAAGCCGGAACTGCCAAAAAAGCTGAAAATGCCGGAAACGTCGAAAAAGCCGGAAATGTTGGAACTGCCGGAATAGCTGGGAACAATCGGAACTGCCGGAACAGCTGGGAACAACCGGAACTGCCAGGAACAGCCGGAACTGCTAGAATTGCCAGAACTGCCGGGAACTGCCAAAACAATCGGAGCATCTATCTTCAAAGGAGAGCAGCATGCAAGGGACAACTAACTAACATTGGGACAGTTGTATGGTACTTAGCAGCAAATACACCAAGCATGTAATGTTACAACTAGCATGCAAGGGACAACTAGCATGCAAGGGACAACTAGCATGCTAAGGACAACAAGCATGCCAGGGACAACAAGCAAGCTGGGGACAACAAGCAAGCAAGATGCAGCTAGCATAGAGGTTAGTATGGCAACATGGTGCAACAATGGCACATAATGCAGTACAATGATGGGTATAGTCATGATTAATGAAGCATGATGAGATGCAGCATAGTGATGATAGATGTAGCATGATGATGAAATGCAGCACAACGATAGGTGAAGGAGTAACCTTGGAGAATCAGTGGAAGCAACAAGTCTTCAACTAATCTCATGTATCATCTTCTTAGAGATGATCTATGCTCTTATCTAGATAAGTCAAAGTGTTGACTTCTGTTGTAAACGTACTATCTCTATCTCTGTGCTGAACTATTGAAGAACATATAAGAAGAATTAATTAAGGGTTTCCCCACATTGGCGTTTGTCCCTGGCTAGCGCCACATCTTGTGTCCTCTTGTCTTGGCTTGTCTTCTGCGATTTATGTTTATATTCTATCTGCACTTTACTTTAATGCTGATGTGATTGCTAATCTGGAAATTATATTGAGCTAACTGTTAAAATTGAAATAAATTGCTCTAAGCATAGAACATACCTAAAATTAACATGGAATCAGAGCTGAGGTGAAGACAATGCCCAAGCAAGAGTGAAAGAGCAATCACCGAAGACAGTTGGGAAAGGACAAAAGGATCAGTGGATTCCTCATCCCTCTTCAAATTCACCGAGGGTGAAGTCGAAGTAGAGAATATTATCAGAATAGCACAGTAGAAGTTTCTGATGGCCTACCTAAAGATCACTTCATTGGGAAGTCCGGATCTAAGGGTGGAAGGAAAGGCAGATGCCTTGGTTGCAATAAGTTTAGCCATAATGTGAAGGAGTGTCCGAATGGCAGAGACACATCTTTTGATGAAGATAACAATGATTCCAGGGACATCTTCAATGATCAAAGGAATGACAGGTAATGTAGGTCATCAAGGAAATGGCCGACTCTTCAAAGAAAGCAAGGAACCCCAGGTATGAAGAATCAAATGTTGTTTTTGATAAGATAAAGAAGCGTTATCTTATATTGGCCCTCTCCTTCAGATTCTTTGGGAATCTGACTTATTGATTGTAGTGCTTCAAGGCACTTCATCGGATAGAAGGGTGCACTCTCTAATTTGGTAGAGATGGAAACAATTGTGGGATTATACTTGGAGTCGATGCCACCTATCCTGGAAAGGGTGTAGGGAATGTTACCCCTCAATTGAATGAGGGTAACTCAATTCTTTACAGAATCTCTTTTATGTACCTGATCGCAAGAAGAACCTGGTGTCCATTTCAGCAATGGAAGTCAAAGGTTACGAGGTGGCACTCATCGATGGAAAGGTACGTGTTTGAAAATAGAATTTTCAAAGATGTTTTTGAGTTCAGGCTTGTATCAAGTTGTAGGAAGTCCACTGGGGACCATGTCTATTGACACATAGCACCGGAGGTTTGTGAGTCAGATGGTGACAGGGATGCTTGAATTCAAAAAAAGCATGAAAGTACATGTCTGAGATGTACCGAAGGAAAATCTTACAAGGGTACCATTCCCCTCATGTAGCAGGTCCATAGGTTTGGAACAACTCGAGGGGTTTGAAATTGATGATCGAGAATCTCACGTATGCAGGTGGAAGAAAGTCCTCTATGGCTTGAAGCAAAACTCCCCGGGCGTAGTATGAGAGGATTGATAGCTGTCAGATGAAGTTGAGATTCACTAAGAGTGAAGCCGATCCAAACCATTGTCTGAAGGTTGTGGATGATAGACCTCTCATACCAGCACCTTATGAGGACGACCAATTTCTGACAGGTGCAGACCCTCTCATTTGCAGAAGTAAGAGGGAGTTGGATTCCAGATGTGGAATGATAAACTGCAATCCTGTGATTACCTTGAGGATCTTAACTTTCAGAAGTTATATGGTAGTGATGTCGGACCAGATTTGGGAAATGCCTCTGAGTTTCATAAACTCATTCGCGTTGATGTTCTTGGTGAACTTCCGTCTGGATATATGTTTTGGAGTTAGCATGGTGAGCTCATATTTGGTTGAGCCATAGTTTTAAAACTCTGACTCCGACTCTGACTCGG
>APFE030828834.1:4532-44091 GCA_000404065.3 Pinus taeda | reverse complement strand
TCCATTCATCACTGGAAAACATCTTTTGCAAGTTTCTATGTTGGGAAAGCATAGATTGCAATGTCAAAAAAAGTGTATCAAATCTAGTGATGGCAGGCCTAATAATATCCTTGCCCCCAGTGTGTTTCCTCATGAGGCTCAAAATCAATGTATGATTGTAAATAAATTTTGTTATGCTTTTGGCATGATCTATAGTGTTTTTGACCCAATCTAATTTTCCAATATCCTCAAGCATGAGGTCTATGCAATGTGCAGCGCATGGGGTCCAAAAGATGGTCTTGTGTTTTTCCTCTAATAGTTTACCAGCAAGAACATAGTTAGAGACCTTCTAATAAGGGTCCTGCATGTTGCATGCATTGAGCTCTGGGAGCTTTGGGGGGCTTGGGGTACTTACCGAAGCAACATACGACCACAGGGCTACTCACCCTCCCCTGGTGGTGCGCTATGAACAGGGTGATTAGTTCTCTTGTGGGCCGGGATGATTATTTCTCTTGTGGCAACTGTGGAACAGGGTGATTAGTTCTATTGTGGGCCAGGATGATTTGTTCTCTGTGGCGACTATGGAACAAGATGATTAGTTCTCCTGTGGGCCAGGATGATTTGTTCTCCGTGGCGACTGTGGAATAGGATGATTAGTTCTCCGTGGCATCCACGGATAGGATGATTCGTTTTCCTGTGGACAGGATGATTAGTTCTCCTGTCGAGGCATTCTACCCATGCAGTCTGGGACTCATGGGAAGTACCTCTCATCTGATCAATGAGCAGGGAAATGAGGATAGGGACCATAGTAGTACTATCGATGGACGCATCGCTGTATCTACCGTGCTCCCTATGCTAGGATGACCTCCATTGATCTAGGATCAATGACACTGATCTGGGATCAGTATGAGTGGTTTGAGACACTCTCTTGTGATATTGATCTGGGATCAATAAAACTAACTTCGGGTCAGTAAGAGTGATGTGACACACTCTCTTCAAATGAAACTGACTTCGGGTCAATAGAGAATGGTATGAGACATTCTCGATTAATTCTTCTTTTTCATGGTTCAGCAGAGCAGAGTAGAGCTCAGCAGATCAGAGCAGAGCAGTGCAGGGCACTGATGGCAGAGATAGTACAGTCGGACATAGGGCCAAACTATGGCCAAACTCCATGTGGGTCATCTTATTAATGGAAGCTGATATTTTTCTTAGATCCCTCTCATCGAGAGGTGTAGGATTGATCTAAAGATCATCCGATTCCGATAAGTATTCATGGAGATATGAATTTATTTGTGTTATGGGACAATTCGTCAAGGTCGGCTAGCAACCAAATAAACCCCACTTGTGCTCAACGTCTTAGTATAAATAGAGGTGTCCTTCAAGTCTTTTCAACACACTTGGGATCTCTTCCTCTCTACTTGTCTTTGGGTTTTAGTAGGAGGAGAGATCCTAAGGGATAATGCTGCCCTAATCCAGAGGGCAAAAGCCGGAAATGTCGGAACTGCCAGAAAAGTCGAAAAAGCCGGAAATGCCGGAAAAGCTGGAATTGCCAGAAACGCTGGAAAAGCTGGAATTGCTGGAAAAGCCGGAACTGTGGGAAAAGACGGAAATGCCGGAAAAGCTGGAATTGCCAGAAACGTCGGAAAAGCTGGAACTGCCAGAAAAGCCGGAATTGCCGGAAAAGTCGAAACTGTCGGAAAAGCTGGAAAAGCCTAAAATGGCAGAAAAGTCGGAAAAGTCGGAACTACAGGAAAATCCGGGAATGCCGGAAAAGACAGAACTGCCAGAAAAGTCGGAACTGTTGGAAATGCCGGAACTGCCGGAAAAGCCGGAAATGTCGGGACTGTCGGAACTGCCGGGAACAACCAGAGCTGCTGGGAACAACTGACATTGCTGGAACTGCCGGGAACAGCCAGAACTACAAGAATTGTCGGGAACTACTGAAACAACCGGAGCATCTGCCTTCGAAGGAGAGCAACATGCAAGGGACAACTAACTAACATTGGGACAGTTGTATGGTACTTAGCAGCAAATACACCAAGCATGCAATGTTATAGCTAGCATGCTAAGGACAACAAGCATGCTAGGGACAACAAGCAAGCTAGGGACAACAAGCAAGCAAGATGCAGCCAACACATAGGTCAATATGGCAACATGGTGCAACAATGGCACATAATGCAGTACAGTGATGGGTACAGTCATGATTAATGAAGCATGATGAGATGCAACATAGTGATGATGGATGCAGCATGGTGCAGCATGGTGAGGTGCAGCATGATGACGAAATGTAGCACAATGATAGGTGAAGGAGTCACCTTGGAGAATCAGTTGAAGCAGCAAGTCTTCAACTAATCTCATGTATCATCTTCTTAGAGATGATCTATGCTCTTATCTAGATAAGTCAAAGTGTTGAATTCTGTTGTAAACGTACTATCTCTCTCTCTCTTTGTGCTGACCTATTGAAGAACATATAAGAAGAATTGATCAAGGGTTTCCCCACATTGGGGTTTGTCCCTGGTTAGCACCACATCTTGTGTCCTCTTGTCTTGGCTTGTCTTTTGCGATTTATGTTTATGTTCTATCTGGAAAAGATATTGAGCTAATTGTGAAAATTGAAATAAATTGCTCTAAGCATAGAACATACCTAAAATTAACAAAATCACCATCAATGGTCTCAGAATCCCCTACAAATGTGAGATCTAACCTGATAATGACTTGGTTGGTTTATGATGGAATTGGCTGGTTTATGGCCAAACCGACCGATTTATGACTTGTTTGGTGCCAAATTGGGGTTTGCTTGGGCCTGAACTGGGTTGACCCCCAAACCAAATGAATTGTTGATTTATGTGTTGCATCGGGAGGTATACTCAAGAGAAGTCAAGTCGGCCAACTGGTGAAGGCATGTGTCCCTTGGGTTGTCACACCCCTTTAATGGGTATAAATAAGATGTTAAGTCGCCTCATTCAGAGACAAATGAAGAGGAAGCCTTTATCTCTCTTTATCATTAAGTTTGACCAACATTCTTGAGGCTTCTAATGTGAGAAATCAACCAAGTTTGACCAAAGTTGACCACAGAGATTTGATTGGATTTGACTACAGGACGTTGACCAAATCTGACTGCAAGATTGAACAAAGACCATAGGCAGTTGATTGCAGTTGATCATAGGCCAAAGTTTTGACTGGAGTTGACTTTTGACTAGTTTTGACTAGCATTGACCAACTACCGAATTTGACTAGGTTTGACTAGTATTTTGACTTGGATATTGGCATAGATTTCTAGGAAAATTGTTGATTTCTAAAACTTGTTGATGAATAATTTCTCTTAAGAAAAGTTGTTGAGTTTTCTTCCAAGGTTGGGTTTCCCAAGGTAAAATTATTGTCTCTATTGTGCATGGTTGTCTTTACTATTTCTGTTGCGTTTATTGTTGAGTTTTTTCTTTTTAATTATTCTATGATAGCAGTGAAGTAAAATACTATGTGAAAAATATTTAGGAAGTAATTATCTGAGAGAAAATTGTATTCTATTGTACTTGCATAGAATTTCAACATGAAGTGGTTGGTTTGACCCCTTAGCGGTTCGACCCAGCCGGTTTTGAATACTGCGTGCTCCACTCACAACCCAACTAGTTGCTTCAACAACTCTAATTCCTATTGGCATTCCTCTGTTTCTACCCTCGAGCTCTGACCCCTTTGCGCATTACCCACCTTTGCGAATTGATCCGCGACCCTCTCGTGGTTGTTACAGGCTGACAACTGCTTGAGCTTCAGCTGTCCACCTGCTGCTGCTGTTGCCACTCTACCAATGGTCCTGTGACACTGTTGTTGGTTGTTTTGTCAGACCTAACACCTGTGCCAGTTACTGGCCTTGTTTCTTCCTCGACCTGCTTCATTGCGATCCTTGACTTCAACCACGCACGATATCCTATGCATGTGCTCTACCAAAGTCTGGTGGCTTCCTTTGTGTGTTGTCGGTTCGTTTTTTCCTCTCAATACATTCCTCAATGGCTATTGCTAACTGTCAGCCCAGTATCTATTCATGAGCCTATCAACTGGCTTTAGCAGCTGCACTCAAGCCCACAGTGGTTGGCAACTCACTACGTGGCCCTTGGTTCATTCTTGTTGCTGACTGTCTCTTGACGGTTTCAGCATGATCTTGCGATCCTCTTTTTTTCTTTCTTGCACTCGCTGCATCTACCAATTTCGCATTAGGTGATTGTTGGAGGCTGCAGCTGTGGTGGCAGCTAGGTCTTCCATGTTCTCTGCAGGTGTCGTTTCTTGCTATGCTTTCCCTTGTCGTTGCATTATGCTGCTCCTGGTGACTGGTGACTGCTCCGATAGCTATCCCTCTTGTCTTATCTTTATCGCCTGTAATATTGCACTGTCACCGTTGTTGGATGCCCTGATATGCGACATGACTTTTGTGGTTGCGTGAGCCTCAACGGCTACACACCCCCACCCCATTGTGGCTCGAGCATTCTTGCGCTTGTCAACCTTGGCGTCATTTTGACAGCCGCAGGTTGTCGTCCACTATGGTTGGTGGCTCAATGTGCTGTAGCCTGCCTTTCCTCAACTCATTGTCAACTGATGGCTTTTCTTTTCTCCCTGAGCTTAGCCCTGGCCCCTGTCTTTGAACCCCAACAACTTAGCTGGCCTAATCTGTAGCCCTTGGCAGCACCTTGCCACTCAGCTGGCAGTCACTACCACCCGTTGTCCTCAATCTGCCCTTCTCGTGTTGTGGCATGGTCTTGATTAGCGACTGGCGGTGTGTGTTCATCCCTAAATTGTTGTGTGCCACTATTGATTGACCCTGGATCCTCTACTATGCCTGCCACTAGATCTCCTTGAGCAGCTACCGTGACTCGACTCTCTTTTGTTCACCTGCAAATGTTACAGTCTCCGCGTGGGCCTTTCTTCTTTGTAATCTGTTCACATGTGAACTATGCCGATCAACCAATCTCTGTCGTCTACCAATTTGTGCTTGGCCGACACAAAAAAACTGTGCTTTGTTAGACCTACGATTGTGACTGTTCCTTTTTGCGTCAACTGGGCTTGTAGTCTTTGTCGCGACTCCTATGCGTTTGACCACTCAGCTATGGAAGCCTGAGTTGCTCCCTGTCAGTTATGACTTTTGCGGTCGGTCAGTCGAGTGGGTTGGCAGTTGGTCTATGGCTGTCGGCCACCACAACCGTCCACCACAATCGTCAAACCCTTGCAACCCTTTTTTATTTTTTTATTTATTTTTTGTTTTAAAAAATTGTGCTTGCAAAAAAATTTCGGCTTGTATTGTTTTTTCTCCGGATAGTTTGTCCGATTTACTTCGACCCTAATTTTCTTTTTGGTTTGTATGATCATAGTTGAACTTGGCTTCGGTGATCCGGTCCGAACCTGACGCCTGTGATTTCGAGATCTATTCAGAGTTCTGGCTCTAATACGATGTTAGTTTTTCCAGCAACCCAACACCTGATATTTAATTCTAAGCAATAGATTATTGAATAAACACACAACTAGGTTCCTAACAAAAATATTTAGCGGCAACAATTATGGAGGCATGAGTTTGATTCTCTATGCTTAGTTGCTATCAACAATTTGCTATGAGTGTATAAGTAATAGGTCTACGAAGCCCCGACGATTATTGGAATTATCATGCACTCCTCCTTGGATAGCCAACTAGCTAACTACACTATATTATCAACACATGACATGATGCTAAGAGCCTCCACTTCCTGCTCCGGTTAGTTTCCACTCTACCATCCGACATATCTTCTTGAAAGAAGGTGGGTCATCCATCAATAGGTACTTTAACCATTTTGAAATCATGTGCTTATTACTTAATGTTATGGGTATACTAATATGGATCAAAGGGAAAACTGGATGATTGACCGATCTTGACTATATTCTTGTTCCCTCACTTCACTTGGGAGGTTAGTCTTTGACTCTAGTCTAGTAGGGCCTCCTCTAAGGACTTAGGGTTTAGGAAGGGCACTACTGGGGAGGCAATGATTGAAGTAACATGTCCATGATTATTGCATGCTTACCAGTTTCCATATTTTCCCCTATTCATCTCCATTCTTCCTATTGGTGGTCATTAGTCATTGGGATTGGCACCCTTTCATCCTCATCCTTGAGTCTGGGCCCATAAAATTTTTCCCAAGAGGTTGATACAACTAAAAGAAAGATAAACCATAAGAAAGGCTCAATGAAAGAAAAGGATAAAATACAAAAGACGGTTGGGACATTTGATTAACGTGTGGGCAAAAGCCTAGCTTGAGCTCTAAACCCCATTAGCCATCACCCAGTTCCTCAAGCGCATGATGCTTCATCTATAAAAGAAACTCTTGTATTGTCCCGACCCTAATGAACGATAAACTGATTCATTATTAAAGAATAATGAAAAATTTCAAAAGCAAGCTTAGGCTTTTGAGCTATGCACCCAAATTAAAACAAATTATAAAGAAGTAAAAGGCCCACCAAAGGGATGGAAAAAGTAGGCTGAGGAAATGTGTAACTCATGCCTTCACGATTGCTCCATCCTTAGATCTATACACTTAAGGTGTTTGACCTCCACTAGCTAGTCATTTGGCTATGGCACCTTGCCTTGAAGTCTTTTCCACTCCGCAACCACCATTTTCACACACACCTATCAATTGATGGGCTTGTTATTGCAAAATCTAGCAAGCCTAGTGCAAAGCCTCACTAGGTGTTAATTTTAGGCAACAATGGTATGTTCTATGCTTTAGAGCAATTTTACTTCAATTTCTTTTGTTAGCCCAACATCAATATCCAGTTTAGCAATCACATCAACATGATAGTAAAATGCAGATAGAACATAAACATAAACAGTAGAAGACAAGCCAAGACAAGAGGACACAAGATGTGGCACCAGTCAGGGACAAACCCCAATGTGGGGAAACCCTTGATCAATTCTTCTTATAGTCTTCAATAGTTCAGCAGAGAGAGATAGTACAATTTACAAATCTGATAATTTATAACAACAACAAAAGAGCCAAAGTCAACGTTGGTCAACAGGGCAGATTTGACCCTCAACAATTTGGTCAACTTTGGCCTCCAAATAACAAGATGAATCAGCCCGCAAAATAGTCTGAAATCAGCCCAATCAAAATCTGGTCAAACAGTCAACTTGCGGTCAACCCTAGTTGCAGTCAACGTTGGTCAAAGTCAACAGATTGCCTCAATTTCTTTGCCCATAAATGCGGCCTGCTGGGATAGAAATTCTCCACCAAAAATTGCAGTCAAAGAGGTCAATGTTGTTGGTCAACGCTTGGTCAAACTGTCCTAGAAATTCGGGCAACGCCCAAAACATAAAATTTGTCCTCCTTTCCTTCGCATGTGTGAGAGAGATGCTGCCCAGAAATGCATACCCAATCAATGAAGAGAGAGAGAGAGATGTGTAAAGATGAGTGTGTCTAGACTCCAAATGAGGATGAAGCATCATGTATTTATAGCAAACGTTGAGAATAGACGTGACTGTTGGGCTTCTGAGCCTACATGAGTTTGCTAGCTGACCTTGACAATTTGTCCATAATCAAAATAAATTCATAACTTCATTTATACATGTCAGAATCGGATGATCTCTAGATCAATCCTACAACTCTCAGAGAGAGGAATCCAAGAAAAATATTAGCTGTCATAAATAAGATGACCCATGTGGAGTTTGGCTCTAGTTGCCAATTTTAACACTAGGCAACCTAGGTCAAGGGCAACAAAATACAACAATCCACTGTCAACTCGATGGTTTGTGTGTTGCTCTATTGTGGTTTATGAAATCCCCATAAGGGAAGCTTCCCTAGAGGCAAATCCTAAGGCTTGGATGTTCAAAGATAGCCCTAAAAGGCATTTTAGGGTTTGAGAAAGAATCACCCAATAAGTATTCAACATATAAGGAGAAGGGAGAGAAGAAAGGGCAAGGAAAGCACCTACCAAACCTTGGAAAGGTTGAGATAAGAAGGCCTGAAATTTCAAGTAACATTCCTTAGGACCTTAAAGAAGAAAGGATTTGCTACAAATTAGGGTTTGAATGGTTCTTAATAGATAGGGAGTGTAATGGCATGTAGCAAAAAATAGATAGAGGAAATGACCTCAAAATATTGATTTACAAAGGGCAAAGGTCACCAAATAGGCAAGAGAGCTAAGGATAAATAAAGATTTTCACCATGCGCTAGCTTATAATAGTTAGGATGACGTCACCCTCAAATATTAGGTTTTGTATGGTTTTAATGCTAGATTTTGGATGAAATAAATATCCAAAATAAATTCTACTGTAAGAGCAACATTTTTATCCAAAAATTATTCAATTTCATATATAAAATAAGAAGCCCTAAATTTATCCTAACCCTAACTTTGTCGAGGAAAAATAGATAAAAGAGAGAGAGAAGGTAGTCTTATTAGCTTTTGAGTGATCAACACACCAATGGTTATTGCCTTCTCCTCCTAGGGCTAAAATGGAGTCAATTTCACAGATCAAATTGAAGAAAATGGAAGTTTTATGGAATAAAGGGGAATGCCCTGGGTATCCACTTGAAACCCTAGCTATTTCTTTTGCGAGGGGAGAAATTAAATAATGCATGCACATTCATAGTTGCATTATGGTCTTTGAAAAGAACAATTTTGCATACAATATTATGGCAAGATTTCATAAAATTTGTAGCTTTTAGTCACAACAGAAAGAAACCCTACTTTATTACATGAAGCATGCAAAATTTCAATGATAAAGCATTTAAAACTCACAAAATTCTCCAAGAGGCACCTTCTTTCCACCCCAAAGAAAGATCTTCACAAAAAGATTTCCAATCCAAGAACTCACACCATGAAAAAGAATACATCTTGCCAACTAGAGCAAAAAAGAGCAACTCGCACTCTCTAGTGAGGTGATACGAGAATTGTTTGTGTGATGATGAAAAACAAGAATGGAGTGATCCTCTACTTGTATGAGGTCAATCACTTCCATTAATTTGCCGAATAGCTCTATGACAAGTTTAGTTTTGAGTAGACATGAAGAAAATGGGTTACAAGCCAACCCAATAGCTCAATACAATTAAATATGCCACTAATTGCCCGCAAGTGTGGGTTGAAACTCCTAAACATGATGTCATGCCCTTTGTAGGGCTAATAAAGCTCCAAAATGCAAGATAAGGGCTAGATGCATTTCCAACCATCATTATCAACCATGAATTGAGGAAGAGTCCTCAAGTTAAGCTTCAAGAGTCAAAACATCTTCATGTGTCCAAAAGCCAACTCTGGGTGTCCTATGTCATCTTCATGTGTGCCATCGAGACAACATGGTGCAATCTCTCTCTAGTATTGGGGCTCCATGAGGTGGTACAAGTCATCTCTAATCATTGTGAGGATGATCACCATCATCTGGACTCCAAATTAAGGCATGCCTATCAAAGAGTGTTAAGGCCAGCTTATGGGCATACTAGGTCCATTGGGTACATCATCAAAAATCTCCAACACTAAGCAAAGTGAGCTCAACGTTTCAGCATCCAGGGGTGCTTTGAGGTGTCAATCAATTGCTAGAATCATCGAAGTGCCCAACGCTTTGTTGTGGAGCGGCAATGTTGCGTTTGCAAAGTCTTCACTACTCTCCGAAGGTGTAGTATGACTTAGGCGTCATGTGGAGTAAGCATGGAATAAGTGTGTCCTCAAGGGCTTTGCTGCTCTGTCACTCTGTGAAGGACTACCTAGCAAAACAATCTCAATTTTAAGTGAAGCAACCATTCGTTAGAGACAATGACCAGAAATGCATCATAGTGGACCATACTTATTTGTTAAGGGCATAGTAAGACTTCAAATCAGGATCACCTTCAAATATCTAACTAGACCAAGTCTCGTAAAAGTGTTCCCTACCTTGTTAGAGGTGTTTAGGTAATCAACACTATTATGTGCTTCTAGCCCTTAAGGAGAGGTGACATGTCCAAGGTCAACGCTTCAATTCATAGGTGTTTGTGATAATGGTGGCAATGGAGGGGAAATACTTCAAGGCTATGTGTCATGGCCAAGGGACCAGCTGATGAAGGTCCACATCTTGAGTGTATAGATGTATGTGTTGATACGTGTAACTAGGTTAGGTCTTCATAAATATGAAAGGTACTTCTGATTCTTGTATATTGTAAAAGGAAAGAAAATTTATTATTGTTATTTTTGTAGCATGGGTTTCATGCTCAAGGTCTTTTATTTAAAGGTCAAGAAGTCAAAAGATTCATTGTAATATGAAGAAGACCCCATCGGGCACATTGTAACTTGTAAAAAGAATTATTTTTGTATTTAAAAGTGTCAAAATACTCTCCAAGACCAAGTCGGCTTGGCAGCTAAGAAGTCGGCCTCATTAGGGCATGTTGTCCTCCTTAGAAGCCTATATATAGGAGGAAACTCGACCTATTATGGACACTTACTCATCTTCTCATCGTCTAAGTGAAGGAGAAGCAGAAGAATGTTAGTGAAGAAGGAAGAAGGATGAAGGTTTGGGTTATTTCTCTCTCTCTCTCGCATGTGCGAAGGAGGAAGGCTAGGGTTTTGATGCTGCAAGGTCGAAGTTGAGGAAATCACAGAAAGAAGGTTGAAGGAAGGTCTATTAGGTCACCTACAAGCCCTAGAAGAAGGAGAAACCCAAGCGAAGGTCAAAGGAAGACTTCGAAGCCCAGAAATTGCTCACATGTGTGGAAGCAGTGATTGTTGTAGGGGCCAAAAATTTCAGACCTGCAGTAGAGGTTGAAATTTTGTAGTTGGGGGTTGAAGTTGTGTAATTGGAAAAGATTTGACTGGGTTTGACTTGGACAAAGGAAGCACATCATCAAGAAGGTTTGACTTGGTCTTGGAAGGGTATTGCTCTTGGTCTAGAGGTCTTGGAATTTGTCATTTGAAGAATCTATAAAAAGAGGAGATTTGCGGGTTTTCCTTTCAAGTGGAGAGGTTTTGGCACTAGCTTGCAACCTACATCCTGTGTTCTTGTGTATTGTTGATCTTCTTGTTTTGGTAGTTGTTTGATGATAAGAACGACATAATAATAAGAGAAGAAGTTAAAAATCAAGAAAATTAAAAATACATCACAAGCAGTTATCAAGTTGGAGAGAAATCATCCTAGTTGCAGCCCTTTAGATTTCTCAACATTGTATCAGAGCTAAGGTTGGCTAAGGGCATGATGAAGATCACTACATCCTTGAAGAAATCATTGAAGCAATGTTTTATGGTGGCAAGTCATATCAAGGCATTATGGAATCTCCTATTATCAATCAAGAATAGTATGACCAAGACTTCTACAAAGGAAAAAGGGTTATTCTCAACATTGACAAGTACGTTTGAAGATGAAAATATTTGGGTAATCGACAGTGGAGCATCAAGACATATGACAGGTGAGCATAAACAACTAAAGACCTTATCAAGAGGAAAATCTTCCTACTCTGTTGAACTTTGTGATAAGAAGAGCTATCCTATAAGAGGCATTGGATCAACTTCGCTGGAATTGGAAAATGGAGGAAACATTCATCTCAATAATATTTTGTTCGTACCAGGTTTGCAAAAGAACTTACTTTCTATATGATGTCTAGAAGATAAGGGAGATAGAGTCACTTTTATAGATGGAAAGTTTGTGGTATGGGATAAATGCTCTAGCATTGACAATGCAAAATACATTGGGATTTGTGAAGGAAGGCTCGACAAATCGCTGACCACTCTCTCTCAAGCTTTGGTTCACATTGAAATAAGTCCATGTGAACTTTGGCATAGAAGGTTTGGAAACCTTCACTACAAAATCTTACCAACTCTAAATTCGATAGTGAATGGCATCCCTGAACTCAAGGAGGATCATGAAGGAGTGTGCAAGGAATGTACATTAGGTAAAAATGTGAAGAGACCATTTGGAAGCAGTGCTTCAAGGTCAAAAGAAATTCTGGATCTCATTCACTTTGATGTCTGTGGTCCTATGTCTACAAAGTCTCTTGGAGGTCATCTATACTATGTAACATTCATTGATGACCACTCAAAGAAAACTTGGATCTATTTGCTGAAATCCAAGGATGAAGTATTCGATAAATTTCAAGAATTCAAAGCTGAAGTAGAGAACCTTACAGAAAGGAGGATAAAGGTACTAAGATCATAGTTCCATATGATACCGAATAAGATGGAGTTGCTGAACGAAAGTATTGATCAATTGAGGAAAGTGTTAGAGCCATGTTGCATGATCAAGACTTGCCTAAATTTCTGTGGGGTGAAGCAACAAAAACCGATGTGTATGTTCAAAATCAAAGTCCTCACAGATCATTAGATAACATGACTCTTGAGGAAGCATTCAGTGGGAAGAAACCAAGCGTAGAACATCTTCGAATATTTGGCTGTCCTGTCTATATTCACATTCCAAAAGATAAGAGAAAGAATTTGGATCCTACAAGCATGAAGGGAATATTTGCTGGCTATAGTAGTACTTCAAAGGCATATGGGATCTATATAAAGGAAGGGCATCGAATAGAAGTGAGCTGAGATGTGATCTTTGATGAAATTCTTGCATTCAAAAAATCAAAGGACCTCCCGATTTACTCTGATGATGAAGAACTTCCAATATTTGAAGAAGAGTGCACTAGGGAGGAAGAAGATTGAAATCATGAAGTAGGCCCCAATGAACTTGTGCAACAAGTCATCATCCCCGAGAGTAGAAAGAGACCTAATTGGTCAAAGTCTACTCTTCTAGATGCAGAGGGACATGGAGCAGCCAAAGGTACATTTAGGGAAAGTAAGAAGCCTAAAAAATTATTTAGGGTATGTAGCCTATATGACAAAATTGATTGAAGCAAAACCATCCACTTTTGAAGAGGTTGTCAAACATCAAGAATGGAAAGATGCCATGAATGAAGAATATTAATCAATAATGAAGAATGGAGTATGGGAGATCATTCCTAGGCTTGAAGACAAATCTGTGGTAACTTCCAACTGGCTCGACAAGATTAAACATGCAATTGATGGAAGTAATGATAAATATAAGGCAAGATTTGTGGCTAGGGGTTTCTTCCAACAAGAAGGCATTGATTATGAAGAGACATTTGCACCTACAACAACGTATACAACTATAAGATCGTTGGTCTCTTTTGCAACATCGATGGGATGGAACATCCATCAAATGGATGTCAAGACAACATTCCTGAATGGTACTATCGATGAAGAAGTCTATATAGAACAACCCTTGGGATTTAAAGTAAAAGATAGAGAGACTCATGTCTGCAAGTTGAAGAAGGCACTTTATGGCCTTAACCAAGCACCAAGGGCTTGGTATGCAAGGATGGACACATACCTACAAAGATTGGGCTTCTCGAAGAGTTTTGCTGATCTGAATCTCTACATCGAGGTTGTGAAGGATGAGCCTGTAATCATTCTTCTATATGTGGATGATCTTCTCAGGTGTGGAAGGCAGTGTTCCAGTGGGACGTGTCCCCCCACCTGGGAATCACGATTCCTCTCTCCCTTGCGCTCCGGGGACGTGGGCTGTCTGGGGGTCGTTTCTCGACGTTCCCAAAAAAGGAAACACACGAAAACTCCAAAGGGGGTCGTTTCATCCCAAAAAAGGAAATGTTTCCTTCGTTTCCCAAAAAATCGAGGTCAAATAATTTTAATAAAGTCAAAGGCCTAGGAGAGTGCCTCCTATTGATGATTCTGAAGTAAAGAATGGTTTCCTAGATGTAATTGCAAAGATGTACAATGAGAACGAGGGGGAAAAACTTTGCATACAATTTGTTCAGTTTGCATCTCTTAGTGGCCCCTTCAACACACGTGGCGCTCGGGTAGATCGCATAGATCTAGCCCAGGATAACCCGATTAGTTGTTGGAGGATGCATTGGGATGGTGCTCCAAAGCTCAAACATCTAGCTATGCGTTTGTTTTCTCAGATTGCTAGTTCCTCTACAACAAAAAGGAATTGGTCCACACATAGCTTCATCCACTCTATCAAGAGGAACAAGCTTACCTCTATAAGAGTGGAGAAGTTAGTTGCTGTGTGTTGTCGCACAAAGTGTAGCAGGCACCGCAACAATGCTCAGAGTAATGGCTGTCACTCTTAATCCTTACTCACTCCGTTTAGACTCTCTCCTAGGCAAGTCAACGGGGGTAGTCCCTAAGGTTAATGGATGGGAAAGCCTGTGGATCACGGGCTCTAGGAGATTTTAACGATGGACAACTTGATGAATCTAAACGATTAAATCAAATTGATAAATTAAACACCAATGTAAACAAGACACGACCACAAGATAGAAATAATTATAGACCAACGCCTTCGATATTTGAATTAACCATCAATAAAACAAGATACCCATAATGATATTCAATATGTGACGAGAAGCGACGATAATCCATATAAATGCCCAACACTGTATCACGCAAAATATTCTAGATTTTAAATGATTTTCATTAACTGCCCAAGATCTAGAATTAATTAATTTTCTTTTATCGCCAATATAATTTAAAACATTTATCGCACTAGACTATAGAAGAATCATGAGAATTTAAGATTTAGCATTTAACATCAGAAACACCAAGGAATTTAAAATTAATCAACGAGTCAAAAATCAAAATTTTAATGGGCCATAGGCTACATTAAAATTTTTAACGTTTAAGAGAAAAACTCCTTAATGTAAATCCTTAATCACAAATTTAAATTTTTTAGAATTTTTTAAATGTTTAGAATTTTAAAAGGCTTTTCATTTTTATATTTTGAATTTTTTTTAGGATTTTTTAAAGTTTTTTAATTTTCTAATGTTTTAAATTTTTAGCATTTAGGATTTTAATGACAATCAAAACCAACAATCAAAAGGCAAAGTTAAAAAAAAAAAAAAAAACTAAACGAAATCGAAATTAAAAAAGAAAAGGTTTAATGAATATGACTTAAATTTTATTTACATGAAACCTAACCCTGAGCTGACATAAACATTAAAATACAAAAATAAAACAAAAAAGTTGAACGTGGTTGCTTGCAGGTTCAAAGGAAGGAGACTAGTGGAAAAGCGGAAGGCAGTTGACAGGGATGAGGGTAGGCTTTGAATGGAGAGGCAGAAAGGCTCGTTTTTGCAGGTATGCGGATGACGGACGAAGCTCGAGCAAGGAGCCACGATGGAGAAGAAGTTGTGGACAGGAGAGGCGTAATGGAGCAACAATGGCCGATAGACAATAAGAAAGGAGTAGCGAGGGGCAACGAATTTGTTGATCGAAGGTCAGCAGAGATGGACGGAATCACAGGGTTAAGGAGACAATGTGGGTGGAGCACTGTGGGCTTTGCTAGAGACAGTGTGCAGGTGAGGACGAATTTCGAGAGGGATGGAGGGTTCGGAGCAGGCAGCGAGGAGAACGAGGGTTACGCAGGTTTGGGCGGACTACAACGGAGCAGAGAGATGGGGCTGCGTGAGGGCTGGCAGAGGAGGCTGGATGGTGGCCTCAGAGGGAGAAAGCTGCAGTGTAAGGTGGAAGGTTTGCTGGCAGCATGTAGATGGTAGCCAGTGAAAAGGATGCAGAGAAAAGGGAGAAAACGCAGAGCTGTAGGGTTTGATTGCAACAAATGGAGGAGGAAAGGCAGGCAACGAGGAGCGAAGGAAGGAAATTACGCATAGGCAGAGGAGGATTGCGAGGATGGAAGGGATTTCGACAGTGCTGCAAAGGAATGCGGGTATGGCTGCTAGCGAAGGTTTTGTAAAAAAATTTCGGAAATTCGCAACGAGATAAAAACCCAACCAACAAAACAACAAACTTAGACAGATGATACCCGGAAAAACCCAGAAATTTCCATAAAACCTTGATCAAAATGCTGCATTTCTGTTTCAGATTTATCAGTGAACCCCTTGAAAAGTTTCTAGATTTGAATAAATATTAAATCCATTTGCTTCAGATTTGACCCTGAAACCCTCACTGAAATTCTAGATTTGAAAACTAAATTAATTCCCTATAAAAATGACGCTGATGGACCTCTAGAGATCCAGATTTTACCCTCCAGGGCCTAGATCTGGACTCTGCACAGCTTTCAGCTTCAAATCTGCAGCTGCAATACAACAAAAAACACCCAAACGATATACACAAAGACCCAAAAAACACTAAAACCCCAAAAACCAAAGTCAGAAAACTAAAATTAATTACAAATTTATGTACACAAATGGTAGATCTATCAGATCTAGGGAGTGTGAGTCCGCTCCCAATAGCTAGATCTGATGATTTGCAGCTCCCAATAGCCAGATCTGACGGTTTAGCACATCATTTTTTTTTTAAATTTTAGAAGAGGTACAAAGCTTGAAACCCTTCATGCATCACCCATTAAAATAATATCTTATGATAAGCCCATGATCAAATCCAAACTGGGCTCTTAAGAAAATGCGGATCGGAAGTTGGCTGGTTCAGCTGAGAACTTCCCCGAACGCCCGATGATCTAATAATCAAGGATTTTCCTGTAAAACTCGATTCAGCCATCAATCATAGAGCGAGAGAACAATAATAAAATTCAGATCTAATAGAGATACCTGCTATTATATTCAAAACTGAAATTATCATTCAAACCCAAGCGACTGAGCAAGATACCTGTACTCAAATCGCTCTTTAGAAGCTATTTTTAATGGCAAAAAAGAAATTACGCATGAAAACAATACATCTTACACCGTTTCCATGAAAAGTAACACTAGCAGAAATTTAACCCCAAAGTCTTTCTTTATTGCTTATGAAAAGATTACAAGAGAGATTTTCGCTCAGTAAACGATCAAAAGATCGGATGAATACTGACTGACAAATGACCTCCTATTTAAAGATAAATCCTTCAACGGCTAGTTCGAGTGATCCTTGTCAAAGTGATCTCGACTGTTGATGAGGATCAAAATTTCCTTTAATCTCATCCGTCAAAAGTTTAAATATTGAGGAAATTTTGAATTTTTCAATTAAATGCATTTTAATAAATTCAAAAATTAAAATTTTGCATTTATTTCCTCAAAATTTTGACTTTGACTTAACCCCGGGGACCCAATGCATAAAATTTAGCAAAATAATCAATTAACCTTAGTCCGTAGACTTGTTAAGATTTAATTTTTTAAAGGATCCATGAATTTTACCTCTGGAAAACTTAAATTTACCTAGGACCTAGGACCTATGAGGGGATAAATTATTTTTCTAACCCTCAAGACACTTTACATCATGATTTTTACATTTTTTACATCTAAAGGGGAAAAAAACCCATTTGAAAAAGACCCTCACAGACTACCCAGTTCTGCGACACAAATATAATCTAGCAGATCAAACAATTTGTAATAAAATAACCTAACGAAATAGTTAGGAATATTCCCAAATCACTTTTACACGGACTCGATCTAGAACACTAGGACTCCCCGAAGATTCCAGTGACAAAATCCATTCCGCCTTTGGGGTAGGCTGAAGGAAAACTTTGCCGACCATCCGAGAATGGATCAGTGAGAGAAAAAACCTCCCGGAATGTAGATCGTTACTAGAAAACTAGGTTTACCTAGGTGATTACATACACGACACAAATATGCTGAGATTATTTACATTATACACATGCAGACTGGGTTTACATTATAAGATGATCCTCACACTGACAATGATAGCTGGATGGCAGGAACACGTCGATCAGGCGCTATCCCTTTTGCGAAAAAGGGGGTGTACTCCTATGGGTAGTTGACACGTAGTGGTCAACATCTGGGTCTACTTGGGGACACGTTGCTGCATTGGAGGAATTTGAGAATCCAGAATTTGCATCCATGCAACACACAACAAAACATAAGTAGCGTCCATCCAAAAATCATCATATAACATTAAGCATAGGAAAGATATAAGCTCTTCATTTATTAACAAGTCTAACAACATGAAAAACCAAATTTAATTACAAAATGAAACACTGAAATAACATGGCATAAGGTTAGAAATACAATACAAAGATGCCCATGGCATCAGTTGCGTTCAATATAGTGCATACTGAGCATTTGCCTGCGTTCAGGCAAATTTGTCGGCTGTTTCTCGGATGTGCCATGTCCAATTCTGCATATGGTAGGACTTTTTCCTATCCGAAAATCAAGCTGCTCGCGGCCATATGATGCATCAAATCGCTTTCTCATTCTCTTTCTCTTGCGTTTTTTCTTTGTGGCAGGCTGTATTACTGATGATGTGGAACATTCTGCTTCAAAACTCTTAGATGAAGTATGTAAGATATGCGTGACATGTCTTTCTTCATTTTGCATATGATCTGGGTCACCTTCAATTAACCACTTTTTAATAGAACAAATGACCTCCTCATAATAAGATGGAGCTTGTTGCAGGAAATAAGGAGGCTTTTGATCTGTTGACATCTCCTTGTTTCTTTCATCCTCTGACCAATGTTGAAATTTCTGTACCTATATTGTTATGGCATCCATCTGGCTAGAGTGTTCAACCTTCATAGCACTGACTTCTTGGCATGTTCTTCCTCCATGCTCAATAACTTATTTTGAAGACATATCTGACTAGTTTCCATACCTTTTATTATTTTGTCATTCTTTGCTTTCATGCCCATGAAACAATTTTGCATACAGCTTATCTCTTTCTTATGATTTGCTTGCATGGTAGCCAATTGATTATTATAATCGAATGTCATGATGGTCATTTCTTCATCCATAGTTAATAACTTGTTTTGCATAAAATTAATTTCCCTATCATGATTAGCTTTCATGGTTTCCATGTCCTTATCTCGCTTTTCCAGGTGGGTGTATAAAGTTCTCATATCCTTGACGTAATCAGTTACAAATTTCTCTTGATCAAGCTCCATATCTTTTACCAGCCGCATTAGTCCTTTTATAATTTGCTTATGATTTGCCCTTTCATTTATCGACACTGATTTGACAACTTGTCCCTGTTTTTTCACTGTCATGGATTTGATCTGTAATGGTGCAAGTGGATGGCACATTCTGATATGGAGAATTGTCTTGAAACCTTTCATCGACAATTGGACCCTTCACAAGATCACTTTCATCTTGTTGCATAATTTTAGGGGCACAAGGGGAGCTATCTTGATAACCATATCTATCTTTAGAAGCATGAAGGATGTCTTGTAAAGAAGTGAGAATCTTCAGGACAATTATTAAACCAATTCAAAGCATCACCCTCTAAAGAAGAGGCAAATAAATGCATTTTGACCTCTTCATGATCATATTGGGGAGAACTACAATATATGAGCATTATACGAGAAAACCTGCATAGATGCTTTCTAATAGCGACTGAATCACCACCCGAGAACAAAGACAACTTATGAATGGCCACTTTCGGATATCATGGAGAACATCAGTAAAATGACACGGGGTAAACGAATAATCCATGATGAATAACGAGGGACCAAATGGATGATAGAGAGAGATCTCTTGTTCAAGAAAATCAAGAGATCCACAAGAAGGGAGATTTCAGTAGAAATTCTTGTAATAAATGAAAGAAGTGGAGTCGCCTCTTGAACACGAATCTAACTCTAGGATCCAAAAGGAAACAAACAACCGGATATAAGGGAGGGCTTCTTGTTTGAGAAAAAATAAATGAAAAGAAATGGAGTCGCCACCCAAACAAGAAACGAATCGAGATGTCCAAGTGCTAAAATTGTAGATGAAATGATAAATGAGATGACAAAAGATAAGGCGATGAAAGATTAGATGACGCTAGGAAATGTTATGTCGGTTGACAGGCTAATGAATGGCGAAAAAATGAGATGACTAAAATGATGAATGTCGTGAGGACCAAGGACAGAAAAACTCTATCCCCGTCAACGACGCCAAAAAATGTTGTTCGCACCAAGTGTAGTAGGCACTGCGACAACGCTCAGAGTAAGGGCTGTCACTCTTAATCCTTACTCACTCCGTTTAGACTCTCTCTTAGGCAAGTCAAGAGGGGTAGTCCTTAAGGTCAATGGATGGGAAAGCCTGTGGATCACAGGCTCTAGGAGATTTTAACGATGGACAACTTGATGAATCTAAACGATTAAATCAGATTGATAGATTAAACACCAATATAAACAAGACACGACCACAAGATAGAAACAATTATAAACCAGCGCCTTCGGTATTTGAATTAACCATCAATAAAACAAGCTACCCAGAACGATTTTCAATATGTGACGAGAAGTGACGATAATCCATATAAATGCCCAACACTGTATCACGCAAAATATTCTAGATTTTAAATGATTTTCATTAACTGCCCAAGATCTAGAATTAATTAATTTTCTTTTATCGCCAATATAACTTAAAACATTTATCGCACTAGATTATAGAAGAATCATGAGAATTTAAGATTTAGCGTTTCACATCAGAAACACCAAGGAATTTAAAACTAATCAACGGGTCAAAAATTGAAATTTTAATGGGCTATAGGCCACATTAAAATTTTAATGTTTAAGAGAAAAACCCTTTAATGTAAATCCTTAATCACAAATTTAAATTTTTTAGAATTTTTTAAATGTTCAGTGTTTTAAAAGTTTTTTCATTTTTATATTTTGAATTTTTTTTAGGATTTTTTAAGTTTTTTTTTGTTTCTTGTTATAAATTTTTAGCTTTTAGGATTTTAATGACAATCAAAACCAACAATCAAAAGGCAAAGTCAAAATATATAAAAAAAACAACTAAACGAAATCAAAATTAAAAAAAAAAAAGTTTAATGAATATGACTTAATTTTATTTACATGAAGCCTAACCTTAAGCTGACATAAACATTAAAATACAAACATAAAACAAAAAAGTCGAATGTGGTTGGTTGTAGGTTCGAAGGAAGGAGACCAATCGAAAAGCGGAAGGCAGTAGACAGGGATGAGCGCAGGGTTTGAATGGAGAGGCAGAAAGGCTCGTTTTTGCAGGTATGTGGATGAGGGATGGAGCTCGAGCAAGGAGCCACGATGGACAAGAAGCTGTGGATAGGAGAGGCAAAATGGAGCAACAATGGCCGACGGACAATAAGAAAGGAGCAACGAGGGGCAACGAATTTGTTGATTGAAGGTCAGCAGAGATGGACAAAATCGTAGGGTTAAGGAGACAATGCGGGTGGAGGGCTGTGGGCTTTGCTAGAGGTAGTGTGCAGGTGAGGACGAATTTCGAGAGGGATGGAGGGTTCGGAGCAGGCAGCAAGGAGAACGAGGGTTACGCAGGTTTGGGCGGACTACAACGGAGCAGAGAGATGGGGCTGCGTGAGGGCTGGCAGAGGAGGCTGGATGGTGGCCCCAGAGGGAGAAAGCTGCAGTGTAAGGTGGAAAAGGTTTGCTGGTAGCACGTAGATGGCAGCCAGCGAAAAGGACGCAGGGAAAAGGGAGAAAACGCAGAGCTGTAGGGTTTGATTGCAGCGAATGGAGGAAAGGCAGGCAGCGAGGAGCGAAGGGAGGAAATTACGCACAGGCAGAGGAGGACTGCGAGGATGGAAGAGATTTCGATAGTGCTGCAAAGGAATGTGGGTATGGCTGCTAGCGAGGGTTTTGTAAAAAAAATTCGGAAATTTGCAACGAGATAAAAACCCAACCAACAAAACAACAAACTTAGACAGATGATACGCAGAAAAACCCAGAAATTTCCATAAAACTTGATCAAAATGCTGTGTTTCTGTTTCAGATTTATCAGTGAACCCCTTGAAATTTTTCCAGATTTGAATAAAATATGAAATCCATCTGCTTCAGATTTGACCCTGAAACCCTCACTGAAATTCCAGATCTGAAAACTAAATTAATTCCCTGTAAAAATGATGCTGATGGACCTCCAGAGATCCAGATCTTACCCTCCAGGGCTTAGATCTGGACTCTACACATCTTTCAGCTTCAGATCTGCAACTGTAATACAACAAAAAACACCCATACGATATACACAAAGACCCAAAAAACACTAAAACCCCAAAAAACAAAGTCAGAAAACTAAAATTAATTACAGATCTATGTATACAAATGGTAGATCTATCAGATCTATAGAGTGTGAGTCCGACTCCGCTCCCAGATCTGATGATTTGCAGCTCCCAACAGCCATATCTGACGATTTAGCACATAATTTTTTTTTTTGAATTTTAGAGGAGGTACAAAGCTTGAAACCCTTCATGCATCACCCATAAAAATAATATCTTATGATAAGCCCGGGATCAAATCCAAACTGGGTTCTTCAGAAATCGCGGATTGGGACTTCGCTGGTTAAGCCGAGAACTTCCTCGAATGCTCGATGATCTAATAATCAAGGATTTTCCTGCAAAACTCGATCCAACTGTCAATCATAGAGTGAGAGAACAATAATAAAATTCAGATCTAATAGAGATACCTGCTATTATATTCAAAACTGAAATTATCATTCAAACCCCAGTGACTAAGCAAGATACCTGTACTCAAATCGCTCTTTAGAAGCTATTATTAATGGCAAAAAAGAAATTACGCACGAAAACAATACATCTTACAACGTTTCCATGAAGAGTAACACCAACTGAAATTTAACCCCAAAGTCTTTCTTTATTGCTCATAAAAATATTACAAGAGAGCTTTTCGCTTGGTACACGATCAAAAGATCGGATGAATACTGACTGACAAATGACCTTCTATTTAAAGATAAATCCTCCAATGGCTAGTTCGAGTGATCCTTGTCAAAGTGATCTCGACCGTTGATGAGGATCAAAACTTCTTTTAATCTCATCTGTCGAAAGTTTAGATATTGAGGAAATTTCAAAATTTTCAATTAAATGCATTTTAATAAATTCAAAAATTAAAATTTTGCATTTATTTCCTCAAAATTTTGACTTTGACTTAACCCCAGGGACCCAAGGCATAAAATTTAGCAAATAATCAATTAACCTTAGTCCCTAGACCTGTTAAGATTTAATTTTTTAAAGGATCCACGAATTTTACCTCTGGAAAACTTAAATTTACCTAGGACCGGGGACCTATGAGGGGATAAATTATTTTTCTAACCCTCAAGACACTTTACATCATGATTTTTACATTTTTTACATCTAAAGGGGGAAAGACCCATTTGAAAAAGCCCCTCACAGACTACCCACTTCTGCGACACAAATATAATCTAGCAGATCAAGCAATTTGTAATAAAATAACCTAATCAAATAGTTAGGAATATTCCCAAATCACTTTTACATAGACTCGATCTAGAACACTAGGACTCCCCCGAAGATTCCAGTAACAAAATCCATTCCGGCTTTGGGGTACACTGAAGGAAAACTCTGTCAACCATCCAAGAATGGATCGATGAAACAAAAAACCTCTCCGAATGTAGATGGTTACCAGAAAACTAGGTTTACCTAGGTGATTGCATACACGACACGGATCTGCTGAGATTATTTACATTATACACATGCAAACTGGGTTTATATTATAAGATGATCCTCAGGCTGACAATGATAGCTGGATGGCATGAACACGTCGATCAGGCGCTATCCCTTTTGCGAAAAAGGGGGTGTACTGCTATGGGTAGTTGACACGTAGTGGTCAACATCTGGCTCTACTTGGGGACACGTCGCTGCATTGGAGGAATGTGAGAATCCAGAATCTGCATCCACGCAACACACAACAAAACATAAGTAGCATCCATCCAAAAATCATCATATAACGTTAATGTAATATTCCTAATTAACCATGGCTAATTGGAATATTCGATTTTGCTCAATTTTGCCTTCTATAGTTATTTTTAAATAAAAAGGTGGGGAAAGGGGGACATAACTCACTGTTTGAATAAAGTCACTCCCTACTAGCACAACGTTGTAATTTAAAAGGGGAGTCAAGGGGGCCAAAGGACCACGTAGAGAAGGGGGCCCACGTATACACTTGGAGGGACTGCGCAAATGGAGAGGAGCACGTGGCAAGAGAGAGGCTATGTTGGAGGAGGTGGGCCTTAGGGTTTTGAGAGAGGCCAACGCTATAAAGGAGAGAGGAGCCTCCTCATTTTGGCATTTGATTATGAGCATTTGAGCTAGTCACTTCAACTCAGAGTACGCTGGCTGTTTAGCCTGTCTGCAGCACTGTTTAGTGCATCAAGTGTCTCTGTTCGGAGATCTCACCCTTAGCCCCGGGGGACTTCGAGTGCCTGCTCGAGCAAGGTAGTTTCATCAGTCTTTTGCAGGAGGATCGATCTTTGGAGTTGAGGAGGAGCTGAGCATTTTGATGACTGCGCAGTCTTGAGAGAGGAGGACGCAGTCTCTTTTGTTAGGAGCCCCGGATTGGGTTTATGTGGAGGATTTGAGCTTGGAGATTGAGCAAGGGATCAACCCTTGCATATTGGAGGATTTTCGCAGAGTCTCGGGGAGAGTTTTGGAGGATTCTCTTCAGTGGTAGCGCAGAGCCTTAAGGGATAGCGTAGATCCTCAAGGGGGTGATTTTCCGGGGTTAGCTATTTTAGAAAATCTTTCTGGGCTTTTCTGGGTTTATTGAGCAGAGGCTGATTCTAGAGTTTCAGCGTTTTCTGAGGAGGGGAACAACCCCAAATCCTCACTCGATTCCAGTAGTAGCAGCGGCACAACAATTCTCTGGCAGCTTGGACGTAGTTCAGAGAGAGGCCATTTCCTTACCATTCTGAGTGTATTTCTTTACTTGCCTTGTGCAAGTCGAGGTGCTATCTTTCTGATCACCTCTTGTACTCTTTCCATTACTCAGTATAATAAAATGGCTTAGCATTTCTCTCTGCATTTCTTGAGTATCTGCTTATCTTCCATGTATACATTATTGTATGTTGCACTACTGTTGTTTTTATCTCTTTGAGCTTCTCGACTACTATACCACTTATGTGTTTTTCTCCTATACTCTTAGACAGAGTTTGGAAAGGGCCAGGTAGCCTCCAGATCTTGTCCTCTTTTCAGAGGCAACATATCTGGTAAACGCCTCCCAGTCCATCTCTGGTTGGAGTTTGCTTGTGTTTGAGGGATATCCTTGAAAAGGGATATTACAGTGCTATCAGAGCATAGGTCTGGGTCAGCCTGTGGAGCTAGCAGTCTATGACACCGAGGGAGAAGCCCTACATCTGTTACAGAGGTAGGATATACAAAGATATTGAGCGTAGGTTGGAGAACACCTATGAGAGGGAGACTGTGTTCGGGTGGTGGACACAGAACAAAAGGAGCCTGTGGTGAACACAGAACAGGAGGAGCCTGTGGTGGACACAGAGCAGGAGGATCCGATGGCAGATGAGGATGAGAAGAGATTTGTGGACATGCTCCTCAAATCAGTGCAGGATCTGTCGAGGCAGATCGAGGTGATGGCACAGAGATTCACGTCGGTGGAGGCTAGATAGCGTGAGAACCCACGGGTTTTCCAGGTTGGTGAGGGATCGGGTACATCCCACCGTTTTCCAGAGTAGGGTGCCACTCAACGTGATACTACTCAGCAGATGGCCTCACATGCCCCTACACGCTCTACCATGCCCACTTTCCTAGGAGCAGACATGGGGGCCGGAGCCTAGCAGGAGGCAGAGCCCGATCATATGGGCGATTATTTTGCAGAGTACCAGGCCTATGGGCAGGAGCTTAGGGATGATCTCTCATTCAGAGACTTTGTTCAGCTCTAGCGGGATAGTAGACCCCGTGACCATCACAGAGGATACCAGCATTATCATGATGGAGACACCCACCTCACAGCTAGTAGATTCCACTTGCCTATGTTTGATGGTTCATCAAACAGTTCGGCAAAGTCTTGGGTGGAGAAGCTGGACATCTCTTTCCAGCTTAACCAGGTGTGGAGAAGCTGGACATCTCTTTCCAGCTTAACTAGATGTCGGAGATAGAGGCCATCAAGGTGGCGACATTACATTTGGTTGGTGAGGCCCAGGACTGGTGGTTCCATGGGATGGTTACATTCGGACACTCCACAGTGACGACATATGACGAGTTCACCAGGAGATTGATAGAGAGGTTTGACCGGAGGGGTCCAGAACAACACTTTGTTGAGCTAACGAGGTTCAAACAGACCGGGAGCCCAGAGACCTACATTGCAGACTTCTTGAGGGTTTTAGTGATGGTGCCAGATCTATTCGTGACACGGAGGATCTACATGTTTGTTGAGGGGTTAGCAGAGCCACTTCGGGGTCTAGTCAGATCCACTAGACTAGCCACACTCTAGGATGCCATTAGCAGGACTCCAGACGTATAGGATGCCTTACCCAAGACCCGGACACCTTACCTCCAGAGACAGGCTTTCCAGCCTAAGGGGAAGGATGTGAGGATTCCACCTCCAAATGGGAATCTAGGACGAGCACAGATTGATGATGATGCCAGGAGGGAGTTGAAGAAGAAGCGGTCGTGCTTTACCTGTTAGGAGCTGTGGGCACCCGGACATAGATGTGCTGCTGGCAAAGCACATTTTATTGAGGTCTTCTCCGAGAGCAGCGGGGAAGAGGATGATGAGGATGAGGTGGAGGCAGGAGATAGTCATGCCGCGCAGGATCCTTTACCACCTCCACCAGTAGCAGCAGGTGGTGCAGCTTTTGCACCTACCAGAGGGGCCCTTGCAGCATTGCGAGGAGTTCCCAAGTATTTGATGCTGCGCGTACAGGGGATAGTACGTGGCCAGCGAGTATCAGTTTTGGTTGACAGTGGGCCAACCCACAACTTCATCGATGCATAGATGGTTGAGCAGAGAGGTATACAGACAGAGAGCTTCGATGGATTTTCAGTTTTGGTCCCAGGAGATCAGAGCATGGTGTGTGCTCGTTATGTCCCAGAGTTATCAGTGACGATGGGCACCTACACATTGACTGACCACTTTTTCGTGGTCAATATTCCAGACACCAACATGATATTGGGTGTTTAGTGGCTTATCACTCTAGGGAAGGTCACGACAGATTGGAAGGCCCTAGAGATGGAGTGGGATGATGAGAAGATAGGGAGGCATGAGAAGATATGGGGACAACACACATATCCGCCTCAGACTGTTTCGGCTCATCGGATGGAGGCAGTCTTCCGGAAGGGAGACGTAGAGTGGGCAGTGGAGCTGCGTGCATCAGAGGCAGGGACTACAGTGCAGACTGGTGTACCCAGAGATACAGTCCATCCTTGACCAGTATGCCACAGTGTTTGGGGAGATTCCGCCGGGACAACCACCGGACCAGGGGTTTGAGCACACCATTGAGCTTGAGTAGGGCATATAGGCAGTGATTACTACCCCCTATAGGCATCCCAAGGCCTATCGGGATGAGATTGAGCGGGCCATTCAGGAGTTGCTGACTCTTGGGCACATTCGGCCGAGCACGAGTCCTTTTGCTTCTTCCGTGGTGTTGGTGAAGAAGAAGGACGACACATTGAGGATGTGCGTTGACTACAGGGCCTTGAACAAGAAGACACTAAAGAACAGGTACCCCATACCCAGGATCAATGAGTTGATGGATGAGTTGAGAGGAGCACAGTTCTTCTCAAAGATTGATTTGAGATCTGGGTACCATCAGATTCGCGTGAGGGAGCAGGACATTCCCAAGACTCCCTTCAGGGGTCACTATGGGCATTTTGAGTTTTTAGTGATGCCCTTCGGGCTAACCAACGCCCCAGTTACATTTCAGTCCTACATGAATCACATCTTTCGCAGTCACTTAAGGAAGTTTGTGTTGGTGTTCTTTGATGATATCCTCGTTTACAGCAGGACTTGGGAGGAGCATCTCCAGCACATTGAGACAGTGTTGCGCGTCTTGGAGGAGCAGCAGTTCTATGCCAAGCTCTCCAAGTGTGAGTTTGGGTTGATGGAGATGTTGTACTTGGGACACATCATAGGGGTGGACGGAGTGAGAGTCCACGAGGAGAAGATCAGGGCCATCAGAGATTGGCCAGAGTCGAGGAACGTGACAGAACTTCAGGGATTCATTGGCATTTGTACTTACTACTGGAAGTTCGTCAAGAGTTTCTCACAGCTTGCGGCACCCCTGACAGATCTGATGAGGAAGGGGGCATTCAGTTGATCAGATACAGCGCAGCGAGCCTTTGACAGGCTCAAGGAGGTTATGAGTAGCTACCCAGTGCTTGCATTGTCGGATTTTTCGCAGCCATTTGTTTTGGAGTGTGATGCGTCGGGAGAGGGGATTGGCGCAGTGTTGATGCAGGGAGGTCACCCTATAGCCTTTGAGAGCCGGAAGCTCCTTCCACATGAGAGGTTGTATTCTATATAGACAAGGAGATGCTGGCCATTATGCATGCATTGGCCAAGTTCCGACAGTATTTAGTGGGTAACAGGTTCAGCGTGAGGACTGATTACAACAACCTTAGGTTCTTTTTGGAGCAGAAACAGCTATAGGAGAGGCAACAGAAGTGGATCAGTAAGATCCAAGCGTATGACTTTGACATTGAGCATGTCAAGGGTAAGAACATTGTGGTAGCAGATGCCCTTTCACGTAGACCAGCCACGTTCTCTTATGAGCTTGGACACAGACTGGAGGGCTCGACTCTTAGTAGAGTACTCCAAGGACAGATTTCCATGTGAGGTTCTGGATGGGCAGGCGGCGGCCGACAGGTACAGGGTGGTCAATGACATCATCTACTACAGGGACCAGATCTTCTTGACTGAGGGATTTCAGCTCAAGAAGAAGATACTTCAGGCATCACATTATTCACCATTGGCCGACCATCAGGGGTTTACCAAAACCTACAGGGCTAGTAGAGAGAGGTTCTCATGGAAGGGCCTCAAGGAGGACGTACTCTAACATATCCTGGAGTGCGATATTTTCCAGAGGAACAAGGGGGAGATGAGCCATCCTGCAGGATTATTGCAGCCTCTTCCCATTCCGGAGGGGAAATGGGAGTGTATTTCGATGGACTTCATCATGGGGTTGCCCGTGGTACAGGGCAAGGATTGTATCTTTGTCGTCGTTGATCGACTGACAAAGTACACACATGTTTTCACCATATCCGCACACTACACAACAACGCAGGTGGCCGAGCTATTCTTTAGAGAGGTCTTCAGGCCACATGGTCTTCCTAAGACCATCATCAGTGACAGGGGCAACTGTTTCATGGGCAGGTTTTGGCAGGAGCTTTTCCGGTTGGTGGGGACGGAGTTGACACCGAGTACTAGTTATCACCCACAGACGGACGGGCAGACAGAGATAGTTAACAAGTCGCTGGAGGGCTACTTGCGTAACTATGTCAGTGGGTAGCAGCGAGCATGGCTGAAGTGGCTGCATCTGGGGGAGTACTGCTACAACACTACACATCGCATGTCCATTGGTATGTCACCATTCTATGCTTTGTATGGATATCATCCTTTATCTTTTGCTGACGTGATGTTTGGTGCTAGCAAGGCTTCGAGAGCCAAGCTTTGGATCCAAGAGAGTTAGGATATTCTCCGAGCTCTCAAGGATAATATGGCTACATCGCAGAACCAGCAGAAGCTGTATGCTGACAGGGGTCAGATGGAGAGACAATTTGAGGTAGGGGACTTGGTCTACCTACGATTACAACCATACCGACAGTCGTCACTGAAGCAGAAGGGGGCTGAGAAGCTCAAGCTCCGCTTTTATGGGCCATATAGGGTGATACGCAGGATTAGACAGGTTGCATATGAGTTTGAGCTGCCCTAAGGCAGAAGATTCATAACGTTTTTCATGTATCATGCCTAAAGAGGGCATTGGGGCAGTAGGTGACAGTGACAAATGAGCTACCACCCACGGATGATGAGGGGCATTTGGTGTTGCAGCTAGAGGCTATTATTGATACCAGGGAGAGGCAGCTGCGGAGCAGGACGGTCCAAGAATTCTTGGTGAGGTGGAAGAATTTACCAGATGAGGATGCCACTTGAGAGAGTGAGAAAATTTTGCAGCATCTATCACTTCAATTGCTTGAGGACAAGCAACATTTTGCCGGGGGAGACTGTAATATTCCTAATTAGCCATGGCTAATTGGAATATTCGATTTTGCTCAATTTTGCCTTCTATAGTTATTTATAAATAAAAAAGGTGAGGAAAGGGGGACATAACTCACTTTTAGAATAAAGTCACTCCCTAGTAGCACAACGTTGTAACTTAAAGGGGGAGCCAAGGGGGGCCAAAAGACCACGTGGATGAGGGCCCACGTAGACACTTGGAGGGACTGCGCAGATGGAGAAGAGCACATGGCAAGAGAGGGGCTACGTTGGAGGAGGTAGGCCTTGGGATTGAGAGAGGCCAACACTATAAAGGAGAGAGGAGCCTCCTCATTTTGGCATTCGGTTATGTACATTTGAGCTAGTCACTTCGACTTAGAGCACGCTCGTTGTTTAGCCTATCTGCAGCGCTATTTAGTGCATTGAGTGTCTCTGTTCGGAGATCTCACCCTTAGCCCCAGGGGACTTCGAGTGTCCGCTCGGGCAAGGTAGCTTTCAGCAGTCTTTTGTAGGAGGATCCATTTTTGGAGTTGAGGAGGCGCTGAGCATCTTGATGCCTGCGCAGTCTTGAGAGAGGATGACGCAGTCTTTTTGGGTAGCAGTTCTGGATTGGGGTTTTGAGGAGGATTTGAGCTAGGAGATTGAGCAGGGGATTAGCCCTTGCATATTGGAGGATTTTGGCAGAGTTTCAGGCAGAATTTTGGAGGGCTCTATTCAGTGGCAGCGCAGAGCCTTGGGGAATTGCGTGGAACCTCAAAGGGGCAATTTTCGGGGGTCAACCATTTTTGAAAAGCTTTCTGGGCTTTTCTGGGTTTATTGAGTAGAGGCGGATTCCAGAGCTTCAATATTTTTTGAGGAGGGGAACAGCCCCAAATCCTCATTTGGTTCCGGGAGTAGCAGCAGCACAGCAGTTCTCCAACAGCGTGGACGTAGTTCAGAGAGAATCCATTTCCTTGCTATTCTGAGTGTATTTCTTCATTTGCCTTGAGCAAGTCGAGGTGCCATCTTTCTGATCACCTCCTGTACTCATTCCAATACTCAGTGTAGTAAAATGGCTTAGCATTTCTCTCTGCATTTCTTGAGTATCTACTTGTATTCCGTGTTTATATTATTATATGTTGCCTTACTGTTATTTACATCACTTTGAGCTTCCCAGCTACTGCATCACTTGTGTGTTATTTGGTTGGAGTTTACTGGGGTTTGGGAATTATCTCTAAAACAAGATATTACAGTTGCTCGAGAACCAGATGAGGTCGTATCAGATGAAGAAGGGTCAAATGATTGACTCCTTCCTCGGAGCACTGAATGAGATCCGAGATCAGATGACTGCTATAGGAGCGAAACCGAATCAAGAGCTTATGGTGAGGACAACCCTGAATGTTGTTTCAGAAGAGTGGGAAGTGTTTGTCCAGAGCATCCTAGGCAAAGGGACTCTCCTACCTTGGGACGAGATGTGAGCAGCTCTTCGCCAAGAAGAGATCCGACGGTAGTCGAAGACAAGTAGCAACAGTAAAGGGATCAAGGTCAAGCAAGAAGAGGAAGATGTGGCCATAGCATCTGAGGGAAAGCAGGAGAAGCGAAAGAAGAAAGATCTCTCCAAGATGAAGTGCTTTCACTGTGGGGAGATGGGTCATTACGCAACCCAGTGCCCAAGGAAGAAGAGTAAGGGAGAGTCTTCCAAGACTAAGGCAGCACCAGCACGGGCAGAGAAGGAAGTTTTGACAGACGATGATTGTGCCATGAGTGCACACGCACCACTTGAGCGGAAGTGGGGAGACATCGAGCTATAGTTAGGCAGACTACAGGCGATGAGGGGCAGTATCCTCGAGGTACCCAGCCTCTTGGATTAGACCTTGCAACGGGAGCCCCGAAGAGGAGTAGCAGGACTGGTTGAATCGGGTAGAGATGGATGCGGATGGAGCGGCAGAGAGAGCTACAGTGTAGGAGTCCCGAGACAACACAAAGCTAGCAGGCTACAGTAGTGCGAGAGGCACAGGAGTGTTGCACCAGTGCAGGAAGACACAGGAGTGTTGACCAATGCAGGAAGGCACATCGAGGTGTGCAACGGTGCGAGATGCAGGGAGTTGTTGCAGCAGTGCAGAGAGAGGGAGCACTTGTCAGCGGCAAAGTGAGCTTCAACATCAGTGAGTGTTTCTAGCCCAATAGGAAGGTCAATTGGGATATCAGTTACTTACTTCTTAGTAACTAAGTTGCATTGCAGCAGTGGGCAACATGATGCAACATGATGAGAGGAGCTGCAGTGCAAAAGTAGTGTTGGGAGGAAGGACCAGCAGCAGCATGGATGCAGAGGGAGTTGCCGTACAGATGCAGTAGTGGCAGTGGCAGAACCATGGGCAGCAATACAGGGTGCAGCAGTGCAGAGGATGTTGGGCAGGAAATCCTAGCATCAGCAAAGGTATCGATGACGGATGATCAGAGTAATACTCATGAGGAGTATTGCTAGAGTACAGTCCTCGCTAAGAGGGAATGTTGATTTAGGGTAGCATCGGATGTGCTCTAGCCACGAAATGTGGTGGAGAGGTTGGAGTACATGAGATCTCCAATACCCAAAAAGGGTTTGGGCAGATTCTAAACAGATCAAGAGATATTAAAATAATTATTATTTTTTAATGGAGTCCCTAAGTCTAAACTTAGGGAAAATAAAATATTAATGTGTATTAATATGAATCTGTGTTAGAGTGGTCCAAAAGACATGGATCAAGCCAGATCTAATCTTAGCTGTTGATTAGGGACTTAATCTCGGCCGTTGAGATGTCAACAGGAAAAGTATAAGAGGAGGCTTGAGGGTCACTTGGAGAACACACCAAAGTGATCAGTCATTCTATTCTCTAGAGCGGGGTTGCTAAGAGAGATAGAATCAGTGATCAGGAGAGCAGCTGAGGGGCATTGAATACAGAGAAACAGAGAAGGCAGAGGTTGTGCCAGGAGAGCAGCACAGCAGCCAAAGAGAGTGACATAGAGCTAGCAAGGGCTCAAGCAGGGCCACGCAGAGGCAGCCAAGTGTTGCGCAGAGCACCAAAGGGGCCAGCGTAGCTGACGCAGGGCCTCATGGGGCTTATGCGGGCCAAGAAAGGGTGACGCAGGGCCAGCATGAGACAGAGAGGGCTAACACAGTCTAGATTGGGCAAACGCTGGGGTTGCAGGAGCAGTTTTGTGCTGAAGAGCTACTGGAAGGATTTTCCGGGGTTTCAACCAGGAGATTTCTCTCAAACTATGAGGTATAGCTGCTAACGAAATTCTTTGTTGGGTAGGCTAGTTTCGGCACCCAGATTGTACTATGATATTTCTTAATAAGAAAACCCTCAAATAGTTGCACCGGTTTTCCCACATTGGGTTTTTCCAGGGACATTAGTCCAGAAAGAATGGTGTCATGTGGTGTGTTTGTTCTTGTTTCTTTTAGTTGTTGATCTGTAATATGTTGAGCATGCACTGGTGTTTATTTTTAATATTTACTTTGTGAATAACTTGTTAAAGAAAAATAACAAGTAGGTAGGAATAAATCAAAATAAGTGCATGAAGGGTTTCTAAGCTAAGTAAACTTAGAAACTCAACAGAAATGTGCTCTAGCAATGCTTCACTATAGAAACATCACATTGATCTTCCGCATCGATACCTGTGTTGATGCTTGGCCTGCTGCCTCACATTTGCTGCATCACTGTTTCATGTATTGTTGCCCATGACACTGCCACTGCCATTGCTGCACCTGTACTGCAACTCCCTCTCAACATGCTGCATCATGTTACCCATAGCACTGCCACTGCTAACTATTGCACTGCAACTCCTGACACTTATCCATTTCTGCTATTGAAATGGATTCTTTACCATCCCCATCTTCTCCCTAAAATAAACAAATGTTGTTCTTCCTAGAGCCTTGGTGAGGAGATCTGCCACCTATTCTCGTGTAGGGGTGTACCTCAATTGTACTGCTCCTCGTTGGACACAGTCTCTGAGAAAGTGACACCTGATATCAATGTGCTTCGACCAATCATGAAATACAGGATTCTCAGAGAGCTTAATGCAACTCTGATTATAACACATGATCCTAGTCGCTTCCATCCTTCTCTTGAATAGATTCACAAGCAATCTCCTAAGCCATATGGCTTTGCACGAAGTTGTGCTAGCTGCCATATATTCTGCTTTAGCTCAGCTCAGAGCCACGAATTTATGTTTCCTACTACACCAGGAGGTCATTCCTGATCCAATGTTGAAACAGTACCCAGTTGTACTTTTCTAATGTACTGAACTTCCAGCCCAATTTGCGTTAATGAACCCACTCAGCCTGATGTGATTGCCTCTGGTGTACAATAGTCCATGCTCGATTGTTCCTTGTATATACCTGAGAACATGTTTGGTTGTTGCCCAGCACCCTCTTAGGTTCCACCATGAACTGACTGAGGATGTTGATAGCGTAACAAATGTTTGGCCAGGTATTGACCAAATACATCAGGGACCCTATAAGTTGTCTGTACAAGGTGGGATCAACATCTTTATCTTCCGATGCATGAATCTTCTTCCAATTGATGATCATTGGAGTATCCATAGGTCCATAGTCCTGCATCATGAATCTCTTCAAGATTTCTGTAGCATATCTCCCTTGTCCAAGGAAGATCTCACCTTTCTGCTACCAAACTTCCAACCCCAGGAAATAATGCATCTATCCAAAATCCTTCATATCAAATTATGTGGCTAGGTTATTCTTGCAGTCTTTGATGAGCTTGGATCATCCTGTCAGGAAAAGATCATCCACATATAACACTAGGATTAGAGGCTCATTCTCTCCGACTAGATAGTAGATATTAGGATCTGCGTCACTCTTGACGAACCCCATCTTCTGTAAGTAGCCATCAATTCGACTGTACCATGTTCTAGGTGCTTGTTTAAGCCCATACAAGGCTTTCTTTAATCTGCATACATGATATTTCTTCTCATGTGTCTCAAAACCTTCTGGTTGTTCAATGTATACTTCCTCTTCTATTACCTCGTTCAAGAATGTCGTCTTGACATCCATCTGATGAATCCCCCACCCCATCTGTGCTGCAAGAGATATCACGGTCCTAATAGAAGTATACCTGGCTACTGGGGCGAAGATTTCTTTGTAGTCTATCCCTTCCTTCTGAACATACCCCTTAGCCACAAACCTGGCTTTGTATTTCTACACACTGTAGTCTGCAACATATTTGACCTTGTAGATCCATCCCGAACCTACCACAGATCTGTCCTGAGGCCTAGGTACCACTTCCTAGACATCATTGACCATTATAGAGTTGTATTCCTTCGTCATAGCATCTACCCAGACTTGATGCTGAACGGCCTCCTGAAAACTAGAAGGTTCCCCAACATGAGCTACTAAGGTCTGGTATCTGTCACACTGTCTTTGCTCCCTTTTATTATTCCTGGGTGCACCAATGAAGTCCTTTGCATCCCGTAAAATCTGTCGGAGTTCCCGGCTCGTTCTTCCACTTGTAGTAGGAACATCTATCAGCTCTTCCTCTTCTTGAGATTCCTCTTGCTCTGAAGCTTTGTCTTCAAGATAATTTATGGTACAAGTTTCCACTGGTCGAACTGGTTTGACCTATGGCTCATCTTTTGACTGCTCCTCAAAAGGCATTTCTCGGGATTTCCTCAAAGCTCTGTCCTCCATGAACTTTACATCCCGCC
The DNA here is from genome assembly GCA_000404065.3 of Pinus taeda. Taxonomy (NCBI): domain Eukaryota; kingdom Viridiplantae; phylum Streptophyta; class Pinopsida; order Pinales; family Pinaceae; genus Pinus; species Pinus taeda. The sequence continues at coordinate 8,651 of APFE030828834.1, read as the reverse complement.
GAACTACTACCTTCCTACTCCTTGGAAGATAGACTCTATATGCCTTAGCATTCTCGCTATATCCCACAAGATATCCTTTCTCAGCAGTTTGATCTAATTTCTTTCTCTTTTCTTCGGGTATACGCCCATATGCTAAACTCCCAAATATCCTGAAATCACTAAATTTAGGTGTCTTCCCTGTGAAGACCTTCTCCAGAGTGATTTTCCCCATTGCCCTATGTGAAGGTCCTATTCTAAACATAAACTGTCATGCTGCATGCTTCTACCCACAGAAATTTAGGCATATCCTAATCATACAGCATTGCCCTAGCTGCTTCCATAATAGTCCTGTTTTTCCTTTCTGCTACTCCATTTTGCTCCGGATTGTAGGGAGTTGTCCACTCCCTTCCGATGCCTTTCTTAGCACAAAAATCGGTGAAGTCCTTGTCAACATACTCTCCACCATTGTTTGAGCGCAACACTTTTATCTTCCTTCCTGTCAAATTCTCCACTAGAGCCTTGAACTCTTTGAATCGACCAAAAACCTCATCCTTGGTTTTCAGAAAGTAGATCCAAGTCTTTCTGGAATGGTCATCGATGAAGGCAATGAAGTATTCGGCACCACTAAGAGCTTTTGTGGACATCGGTCCGCAAATATCTGAGTGTATCAATCCTAGCACACTCTTAGCCCTATTGTTACTTTTGGAAAACGTTGTTTTGACATACTTTCCCAGAGCACGCCCTTTGCATACATCATCTCATTCGGTACTTAGTTCTAGAACTCCTGATACTGTTTTCCTAAGAATTCTCAGAGCCCCATGGTGTAAGTGTCCCATCCTCCTGTGCCATAGCTCATTCAAATCTTTATCTCCATTACTGCTTATCAATGCCATTGGTGACTCTAGATGCAACCTATTACTTCTGATTCCAATCTGGGCCTTCTTTTTCCAACTTGGGTGTTCGACATATACTTTCTCCTTAATGAAGAAAACGTCATGGCCCTTGTTTTGAAGTGTAGATATAAAGAGTAAGTTCATCCCCAATCCTGGCACATGCAGCACATTGGTTGCTCGAAGCCGCTCTCTTGCTTCGGTTTGAAAGACCACAATACCTCTTCCTACTGAAGTACCTTATTTCCCATGGTGATCTGAAAATTCATCTTTCTTCCTAATAATCTGAAAAACATTCTCGGAATCCCTGTCATATGCGAGGAAGCTCCATCATCTATATACCAAACCTCAAAGGAGGCAGAGCTTGGTAAGCAAGCGACTTCTTCTTCTAATCTAGAAGCTAACAAAGAATAATCATAATTCATGTCCCTTGTGCATGCTTCTGGAAATCTGTGTGAGTCCCCTTGAGTGGATGCCTCTGCATCATGCTCTTCACCCATAGTTGATTTCCCTCTCCTATTGTCAAATCTCTGCTTTGATACCATGTGAAAATTTCTAAATTGAAATTCTACTGCAGCAACTAATTTATTTCACCTACTTATTATTCACAACAAACTATTTACGAAATCCCTTTAGCAAATATTAAAATAAATTCTACTGTAGTTATCACACAATTACCAAGAGAAAAATACATGCACAAGAACCAATCACATCAACATAGTTGTTTTTGGACAATTGTCCCCAGAAAAACTCAATGTGGGAAAACCAGTGCAGCAGATGAGGGCTTTATTAATCTTCAGCAGCAATTGCTTTTAAAAGGAATGATTTTACAAAGAAACTAAAAGAAAAAACCTAAGACTTTCCCTTTGAGACTTTATGACACTTTGGATACCCTACTCCCCCTTCTACTTCACCTCTGCGTCACTCTGTGTGGCTCAGTGTGGCCCTGAGTGGCCCTGTCCCTCTGCGTCACTCTGTGTGGCTCAGCGTGGCCCTGAGTGGCTATGTCCCTCTACGTCAACCTGCATGAGGGTTGCGTCTCTTCTCTGGACTACGTCTCTCTCTGCATTGTCTCCCACTGTCCCTGCGTCACCTCCTCCTCAGTGACTGCCCACTGCCGATGCCCTTCTCTTCCTCTTCCTACAACTCTCCCTTTGAAATCGACCATTGTTGGAAATACCGAGAGGGGGCTGAATCAGTATTTCTTTTCAATTGTTATTTTTACCAGTTAGATCACTTATATTTAGAACACAAAAATGAACAACAGAAGTAAACGCTTTTATTAATATAATCTTAAAGAATCAAGTACAATATGGGTAGGGCTCCAACCCTTGATGAAGACACCTAGGCTCCAACCTGGGATGTGCCAAGCACCTACTTGGACTTTAGTGAGGCTCTGACATCTAGGGCTTCAACCCTATCTTATCCAAGGCACCAACCTTGAGTTTAGGAGCACCAACTCCAAGGACACCAATCCTCAATCTTCCAGGCTCCAACCTATATTTGCCAAGCACCGACTTAGACTTCCAAGGCTCCAACCTTGTCAATTTTGAGGCACCAACCTCAAGGGCTCCAACCCTATATCTGGTTGAAGCTTCGGCCTGGTTTCTTGAGGACTCCGACCCTCTAGGGCTCCAACCTTATCCTCCAGGGCACCAACCTTGTCTTTTGGAGGCTCCAACCCTTACTTTACTTCGTCAATATGTATTTGGTTATACTTCACGGCTCCCTATGTCTTCTTCAACAAGCCCTGTCAATCTTCAGCAATGTCTCCCCAAAATTACTTCATCAATGACAACCTTGTTCTTCTCATGAAGGTGTCACCATTTCTCTTCATTTTAACCAAACAAAACTTCTTCAAGCTCACCTCATAATGGCTTCAATGCATCATGGTCTTCAATGATCTCAACAAATCTTCAATATGCTACTTCACAAAATTCTCCAACTCTGCCCTATTATGTTCTCAAGAGAACACTTCAACAAGCTCTATTTGTCCAATCCCAATAAATCACGACAACTATGACAACTTCGACCACGACAACTATGACAACTTCAATCACGACAGCTTCAACCACGGAAACTATGGTAGCTTCAACCATGGCAACTACGACAGCTTCGACCACGACAACTACGGCGGCTTCGACCACGACAACTATAGTAGCTTCGACCATGGCAACTATGACAACTTCAACCACGACAACTACAACAGCTTCTACCACGGCAACTACAGTAGTTTCGACCACGGCAACTACGACAAATTTGACTACGGCAGCTTCTACCACGGCAACTATGACAGTTCTTCGACCACGACAACTATGGCAGCTTCGACCACGAAAACTACGACAGCTTCGACCATGGTAACTACGGCAGTTTCGAGCACAACTATGACAACTTCGACTACGGCAACTACGACAGCTTCTACCATGGCAACTACGGAAGTTTCGACCACAACAACTACGGCAACTATGGCAGCTTCTACCACAGTAAATACGACAGCTCTTCGACCACGACAACTACAGCAGCTTCGACCAAATTTTATGCCCAAACAAAATTATCATTTTTCATCCTAAACAATAGTCTCCTTGTTTTCCTTGGCCTTCTGCCTTCTTCTACACTTCGTATCTCTGAATTCTTGCCAAAATTGGTGATAAAAATGAAGTGTTTAGACATCTATTTATAGATATTTCATTTATAACTAAAGGGACACGTCTATTTGAAGTGAGGCCAACTTGTATGACTGATTGTAGGTCGGCTCACTGCTAGGAATAATTTCCTTAACTTAAAAATTCAATATCTCACAAACTATTGGGAGTTTCGGGGCAAATAAAGGCTCATTAGAAAGAGGGAAAAATCCTCTTTAAGATGGTCTAGGATTTGAAAGGATGCCTCCAAGGGGTCCAAAATATTTTTTCTTTGTGGCTGTACTTAAATTTTATGCATAAAAAGTTTGGGACAGCATGAGGAATGTTTGGGACAACGTGGCTTCTTCATTCTTTGGCTTCTTCATTGTTATCAATGCCATCATAGGATCATAGAGTCATTATGTAGGAGTGCAACATCCATGTAGCATGACGCATGAACAATGTCATCATATACTAGTGCAGTCATAGTGCAACATCATTAGGATAACTCCAAAATAATCTTCCAATCATCAAATGATCTCCAACCATGTTATCAAGACCTCATCAAGTGCCATCATCAATTGTGGTCATTCATCAAGAATATGACATCATCAAATGTAGTCCTCCAT
>APFE030828823.1:0-19099 GCA_000404065.3 Pinus taeda | reverse complement strand
GCAAACCCTAACAAACCCTAATTCTACCAGCTAGTCCTACTAACGCAAAGAAGAGAATGCAAACTACTGAAAGAGATGCCATTACTTCTATGAAGGTAAAATACATGTGTCTAGACTACCTCTATCTGAAGAAAACATCTCTTTGTATTTTTGATTAAGTCGTCAGTTTCATCATGCATATGCTTTCACTGTTCTTGACTGTGCAGGGGTGGATCAATGAGGAGAAATGCTTGGAAGAGGTCGGAAAGGTTCAGAGAGGGTCTAAGGAGTCCCTAACACCCTTCCAGAGAGTTTCACAAAGTTTGGCTATCAATAAACCTCATTTGTGAGCTTCTACAGGAAGTCTGCAGGGGTTCTACAGGATGTTCAGGAATTTCTACAGGATGTTCAAAAATTTCTATAGGATGTTTAAAAATTGGATTTTGGAGGATGGGTGAGTGAGGGAAGATGCATGAATGGATATGGAGGTAGGATAGGGGTATGAAGTGACCCAGGGACTGGTGGATGGAGTGGTGAGAAGGTGTAGAAGGCTGAATTGGCTCAAAGAAGGCTGAAACAATGATTACACAAAAAGGTAAGGTTACGTGGGAAAGAGGACAGATGTGAGACGAGGAACCTAGCTAGGAGATGGAACAGATGGCTCTGATGAAGCTTAGGTGGATGAAAGAGTGGTAGAGATGCTCTGCACTGTGTACATTCAACTGAATCAACAAAGTCTTGCAAGTAATCAAAGTCCTAGCTAATCTAATCTAGCTAACAATAAAGTGAATGAACAGTAGCTTCATTTGAAAGAGAGCCATATATATCGACTATGCAATGGAATACTTTAGAGATCTGAACACATAACCAACTTCTGCAAATGAAAACAGTGCACTAATGATTGCATGGCAAAGCAAACTAGTGTTTTTGTTTGGGACAACACAATTACTTCAATTCCAGCCCCTGATCCAATAAGGAAGAGGTGAAACCAAAAGAGTTTGTTGGCCCTTTTCTGGAGCTTTTTTCCTGTTATTATCCTATTTATCTATTCTAAACATCTGAAGCAATTCTATTCATAAACAATGACCTAGTTAATCAACACAACTTAATCTGCCTAACAGAAATACGTTTGCAAATGCATAAAAGGAAAACAGCGATGCATAAAGGAAAGATAATAGTACATAAAGGAGGCCCTAGGATCTCAATTTGGGCCCAACCCTAAGAGCTATGACTCCTATGGAAAACTCAGAGTTGATATAAAATAGGACTGCTTATCATTATCAAAAAATAGTCATCAGTCAAAAGTTATGCCAAAATGGCTATAAGAGAACAAGTTGAAGGTGACAGCACTGTAGTGCAAAAAATGCAATGGTTTCAAAAGTCCCTTATGAAGGATGAGCCCTTATCATTTATACACCATGAGGGCCCTAGCTGGCCTCCTAAATCTAGGGGACTTGGCTGTCCAAACTGTTAGTAGACAGTCCCTTTTCCAAAATCTGCTTGGCTGCCTTCAAGATCCATTTTTGGTGGCCTTTAAGCTCGGAGTTGGGGGTGAAGACCCCAAGGAAGGGCTATTTAATGTCATAGACAACACCCCTATGAATCCTCACCTCAAGCTTGGCTATCATCTAGCCTATGATTACTCAGGTTTGCTCCAACATGTGTCAAAAAAAATGAAATAAGCACGTGTTAGCCACCTAGGAAGAGTGACCACCCTTATTCGTACAAATGACATAAACATACTAAAAAATAATGCATAAGCTATGAAAAATGGAGGATTGAACAAGGACTGAATAAGGATAATTAGGAAAAATGAGCCCAATAAGTAACCCAATTTGGGGCTCATCAGTATGCATGTCTTAGCATCATTTGTATCCTTGTTTTCTATATTTTCTGGTATACTCTAATTTCCTTCATTTGAAGGGGGTTATAGTTCTCCTTCTTCCTCTTCCTCTTCCTCTTCTAGTGGAGGAAATTGCCAACCTTTGAGTTGTTTTCTTGGTTTCTTCTTCCTTTATGTCTCTGTCTTTCCATCAGGACACATATTTTGTGGGTTTCCTATTTTCATCATATTCAGAATCTAAATGATGTGTTTTCAAAATCTAGATACTACGTCCACTCTACTTGTTGTGTGTCAATTGTATGCAATCTGACAAGCCTTTGCTGAGGTCCACCTCCATACATATTCTGGTGAAAGTGTAGATTTGTTCTTCAATTGTTTGTGTATCTGTCTTGATGTATCTCCCTAAGAGATTCCCAATACCTTCTAGGAATGTTTGATGCCAGAATTGAAGGGGGAGATTGTGCATCCTAACCAAGATCGACATTATTAATACTATCATAGTTTTTGCATCAATTTCTAGAAACCACAAGGCTACAAACAATCTTGTAGATCCCCAAAACCACAGTCCTTCATGTAATACATAGTCTCGTATTTCCGATGATGCAAACTTTAGTATGAAGAATCCTTTTGAACATAGATGAATCTCACAATTTGGATCCTAGTTTGTGAGGATCTGGTGGAATAGATCCATTTGTATTGGCCTGAAGCTATTGAAACTACATATAACCACTAGGGATTCATAGCTATAACACATATTTTGTTTCTGATAAGTCTATATTCAATTATGGCACTTGATTTAGCTGTTCCATAATATAGGGCCTAGGGTCTTTATGTGTCTGATTTGGACTAAGTGTTGTTTCCTATTTTCCTTTAAGGATTTCTTTGAAAGGAATACCTTTGTTAGTATGCCCTTCATTTGGTGTTGTAGCTTTAGGAAGACTGGATCCTGTCATTCCCCCAGTGCTCTTTATTTTGCTTAATCCAACAAATATGCCTTGCAGTCTCAGGTTTAGGATAACAGTGGGTTATGGAGAGACATTGTATTCTTGAAGAAATCATTCATTCTGCATTGACCTACCACCGTAGATCAAATTTTACTGATTCATCGGAATGTCAGGCTTATCGTAGATATTTAGCTTCAGGTGGGTCACTTTTTAGGAAGCATGGACCCAGATCAATGTTGTTTTTCCATTTGGTGGCTTGACAAAATTTTGAATATGGTTCTACATTTCCAAATTCGATGGTTGAAGATCTACAATTTCTTGATCTAGATATGGATCTATTGTTTGATGTGTGGGAGGATTCATCAAGACCTAGAAATGACCAAGAGCATGTCGAGAAAACCCACCTTCGATTGCACTTATTGCTTCTGTGTGCAAGGTTGAAGGTTCTGTTGAGGACTGTGATTTTTTTGTTGATGTCAGATTTGGCATATGACTATTGCCCTTGGATCTAATGATTTTTCCTTCCACGAATTGAGCCTTGTTCAAAGAAGATTCATCCTTTGTTGTTATGAAAATATTCCATGCGATTGGATCAAAGGCCTACTCACCTTTGCAACAGAGCGATGCGAAGGGCACTGCTAGATCCAATCAAAAGTGGAGTTGATCCACTGCATGGACGTGCCGAAGAGATTATTGGGTCCCGTCAATGGACCTAATGGTTGAACCCACTTCTGTGAGCAATGATCGGTATGCATTTTGCTTGACATAACATCCTGCGAAGGTAAACCGATGCAGAGGCCACTGCATGTCTGATCTCCAAAAGCCTAGATCTGCCGTGTTGAATACTTCAGATGCAAATTGAAGCTTTGTTGCAAGGGCCTATGGAAAATTTCTAAAGAATACTTTGAGCTTGTTGATCAATACTAGCTCAGTGGAGAGGAACAATCTATTCAGGAGAAAACAAGTCGGTGCTTCTGCAAGTCCAGCTTGGACAACGGTTGTTTGTGAGGGTGCCCAGAGAGGCCATGGCGAGTTCAACCTTATTCATGTACCATTATGCTTTAGAGAGAATTGAAACCCTATCTTCTCACTCCATCAGATAATTTAGACCCTCCAACTCCTTTTTAGTCAAAAACTAATTCTTAGTTGCAATTGTACCATGAATCGAGTGAGTTATCTCAATGGTCACTTTTGCACGCTTTTTCTTTTACAAGTGTCGCTTTCACTTTTACGACTATCATTTTTCCTTGCTTCAACTTTCATAAGTGTCACTTTTGTGTTTTCTTCACTATAGCATGTGTCACTTTCACTCTCTTTAACTTTTGAATGTGTCGTTTTCACTTTCCCTTACCATCACAAGTGTCACCTTTTGGTAAGGGAAGTGTCACATCTAGTAAAAGGGAGTCATATGTATACTCTTGAAGGGTAGCGTTGATGCAATCTCCTATTCTATTGTGTTCTATTTATCATAGGGGTATGAAATAGACTCATTCCCAAATCTTGTTCACTGTTTGGTCAGTTTCGTCACTTGTGTCACAAAGTGTACCTTAAGTGTTACACTTGGAGGAAAGTGTCATTTTATTGTCGTTTCAATGGGTGCATGTTGATTCTTGGTTTTAAATGCTTTATTGCATTAGGTTTGTGTTAACAATGTTGGATACTAGCAACATACAAGGTATCTCCCCAATATGAGGTTCTGATTAGACCTCACACCATTTGGTGTAGGAGTCCCATCCGGAATACGACACGATTGTCGTTTACTTAAGGATATGCCTAGCTTAAGTAATTAGAAGGAGAGAGAAGTGCACATGTGCTTGTGAATGAGCAAGAGAGTGTTCCTTTTGAATGTTTTATTGTAGATGTATCAAGGTTCTTTCACTATATAGGGGAAGAAGGTGAGCCTCTAAAACAGAAGTAATAGTATTAATCTAATGGAGACACACACATATGAGAAGGATTAATTTAACATCAAGTGAAATAGTTCACATAGATGCGACGATCATTATAATCGTTACAACACATTTCCAATAATTTGAGCACCAAAGTCACAGAAATAGTTAAATTACTTCATACATATGAAAGCAAACATGAATCATTAATATTCAAAGAGTAGTCTTAAAACATCCACGACCCATGTATGAAAATGTGTTAGCCAAAAGGACTCAAGTATTAAGTAAAAGTTCCACGATGCATAAGTGTTGGCTTGTTGGGGCTTGACCCAGGTTAAAAGTTAATTAGCTAAACAAATCCCTGTACTACTCGCCCTTTCAGCAACAGTCTGTGGAGTGCGGACTGAGGTCTCACCTGAAGTAGTATGGGGGGGTGCTGAAACTAGGTTTCTGCACCCTTAAGATGTCTGAGGGGTTGTTTTGGTCCAACTGCTAGTCTCTGCATGCAGATTGCTTCACACACTTGTCTGGCCTTCACACCTTGATAGATTTTCCCTCGCGCAACCCTAACCAAGGGTTGTGGGGCTTCCGTGCTGCTGGTGTGGCATTCTGCACTATTACCCTAAATAACACCTGAGATCTTACTTACCTTCTTACACCAATTAGCTATCTTCATGTAAATAGAAGCCTTGTGTTATATTTATTTATACAACACATTCATATAAGTTCATGTAGAAAATAAATAGTAAACTTGAAAATTACACCTAATAATACATAAAGCAGGAAAGATACACAGAAATATGGTAAAAATTATCTTTATTAATTCTTCCCACGGTTACAGACTCAACCTACCCTCCGCACTCAGCTGCAGGGGTTTCCGCACTCAGCTATGGACGACTAGGCCTCTACGCACACAGTTGCAGAGCCTTCTCCTACTCTCTGACCCAAGGTCACAACTTTACACTTTGACTTAATCCCTTAGACTCATCTTGCTTCTATTATATTCCTTGATGATTTTTACACTTAGAGTCTCACTCTATTTATACAATCCCATGGTCCGTGGACCATGGGTAGATCTTTCAAGCTGACATTATATTACAAAAGCAAGGGTGGACAACCTTGTGGCTCTATTATGACTTCCCACTCCGCGGCCACCAATTGCGGAGTCTTTACAATGGACTTGGTCAAAACTTGGGCTTTAAGCCCTAAAACATGTCTTAGGGGGGGATTCCATGCCCAACAGGCCCCCAACACAAACATCATGACTTGCCCTTAAGTCACTTTGTCAGTGTAGATATCTTCGCATGGAGTCCCTCTAACTCTATTCGAACCGCTGCAAGGTTGGCAACGCACTGAGTGACTTCCTACTAAATCTCTTGTATCCGTTGTTCCAAGACTGCGGTGTCGGAACTGCTTGCCTGCATCCATTCTTGTGTCCCCTGCATTTGTGTGAGATTGCCTTCAATTTTTACGGTAATGGTGAAGGTCTCTTCAATCCAAGGCTAAACGTGCTCCTTCAGAATTGCTTCTTGGTGTTGTGCGATGTCCACTTTCTCTTTTAGTGTTTTGGCCTATTACATTCACGCGAGCCTCTAACTGAGTTCCACCATCTACGTGGTCCCTTTGACGTTATCGTACTGCTACTAGAGTTCACACGTCTCTGTCTCTAAGCGCTGGATGTTAGGGTCCTCCTGCAGAGTCGTGAGGACCTCAAATGACTCCTCCAACATTCTGGTGCAGTCCCTTACTGCACTGTTGATCTCTTCTAGCCCTAATGTAATAGTGCTGGCACATTGTTCTCTTACTTTTAGAGGGGTGGACGGCTGCGCCTTCAACCACAACTCTGCTATCTAAAGGTTCAGCTCCAACTGAACCTTAGTCATTTCTTAACCCTACTCCTTGTCTGTGGATGCACGCCTCTACTGGTGCGTCTGCTGGGATGGCCAGCTTAGGGACCATCTAACAGGCTTCTTCCAGCACTTGTATCATCTACCTGTTTTGCGACACCACTTCATCATGGTGCAAACTCAACTACTCCATTTTGATCTTTTTCTCACTTAGCACTTGCAGTGCGTGACTCTCCCTAGGCTGTATTTTCGTATTAATCCCATCCTACAGAATGTATAGCGTCTCACGTGGGAGTGCAGCCATGTTGATCCCGATACCTTTCAGTGTGCTAATCGTAGGCCTGTTGGCCTCATTTGTTATCACCAGTGCCCCTTCTAGCAGCACTATTGTATTTGTTGTCCGAGCGCGCAACATCTTCTTTGCTGCAGTTGTCCCTACTACAAGGCTGGTCAAAAGGGTACCAGCCTGAGGAATACACACTTGCAACTCCTGAAGCTGCACTCTGAGGACCCCCAACACTATCTGATTCTCTTGCGCAAAGTTTTGGAGGGCGTTGAAGGTGACGTCACACACCATCTCGCCGATGTTGTGCAGATCACCCTCAGTAAGGGTGATCAGGTTAATAGACAACTTTGATGCCTTAACCTTCTTGCGTGGCCCCATCCACTCACTTGGGAGTTGGTGCTTTAGTTGTGTTGACGCAGTTTGTGGATCTGCGCCGCCCTCCTCTTCCTCTGCTTCCTGCCCATGCGAAGGCAACTTTTGGCCCTAGCACACCTTCTTGGCTGCCTCTTGTGCTGTTGTTGCTGCTGCGACCTTTTTCTATTCTACTGCTATCTATGTAGCATCTCGTGCCTCCTGCACTTTTGCTGCCACTACTTATTTCTTTCTCTTCTCTACCAACTATGCCATGCATAGTTTGGCCTCCTCTTTCTTTTTTTGCACCATAGACTTCTCTATTGCCACGATGTCTGGGGCACCCCACTCTAGCGATCATGTCTCCAGTCCCTAAAAAATTACGTCATCCATGGCTACAAAGGGTATCTCTCTCCATTGACTGACCGAGTCCTTGCACTCTCTGATATATATGCTGTGGAGGTCCACTTTAGATTCTACAAAACTCGACAAGCTATTGTAGACAGTGGGTGATAACCGTGACTTGCGGTTAATCCCCATTCTAATGTTCATTTCTATGAACACCCAGAATATCTTACTATTGCAGATCTGGTTCGTGTCCTTTGTGGCCCAGAGCAAAGCGTACTTCACAGCCTCCGGCATATCCCTGTCAATTGTGGGGAATTGACTGTCCTCCGACAATTCCCCTGCCACGAGCACTATGGATAGCAGTAGCCATGCATAGTGGAACATTTTTCCTTGTTACTCGACCTCGCGACAATCTTCCAGGAACTATTTACATAAAAATTCAGACCAATTGAACTGGATCCCCTGCGTGCACTGCTCAACAAGTGCCACCACCAGTGCAGGTACCTCGTCTACGCGACACTTGCCCATAAATTTACTTGCCAGTATCTGGGTTGCCACTTTAAATGCTTTGTTGTTGATGTTGGATATGGCGTAGCCCCTTTTCTTTTTCTCCAGTTTATATTTCTTCTTCATGTCCTCCGCGATGGCCAAGTTACTTCTCTTCCCCTCCAAGATGTTTGCAGGGTCCTCTCCTTTTCATGGAAGCCAAGTAATGCGGTGAATTAAGTGATCTGTGATGGGGATGGGCTCCTCTAGCCACAAGCACCCACCATGCACCAGGCAGAGCAGATTCCTGATGATGAATATTGTTATTGGGGCATGGCACCCAGAGCAGGTTTAGTAACCCTGCCTTTTCCACTCCACGTAACCACTTTCGCGGCTCCAATTCTATAACCCCCACCGTGGTGCTATGCTTGGGCTTCATGAGCTGCGCGGTATCTAGGTGAGGGAAATTCTTGTGGTCATCGAGATCCTAGTCTTCAAATTTCAAGCTAGGTACCCATCCTAGGTGTGTGCCCTCAAAAATGATGTCGTCTAGGAGGAGTGGGATCTAGAGAGAGCTCTTGCTCTCATCGAGATCCTTGGGCACTTTTTCCTTCCCCTTCCGCAAGGGGATATAGGTGGGCAACTTTTTTGGAGGGTGTGTAGGCTCAGTTTCTTCCTGCATGCCTTTTTCCTCGTCTTCTTCAATGATAAGGTCCTCCATGTCTTTCTCCTCCTTGTTGGTTTCCAAGTTAATGACTTTCCCTTTCTCCTCCATCGTTAACCTGGTGTGCAGTGGGTTTCATGGGGACACACGTACAAGGACCATCGGCTATTTGTCTTTCTTCAGCCTCGGCGTGCACGATGGTTTAGGGATTTCCGCACAATCCTGACATCTTCATGGGCATTCCCCACAGTCAGGGCCTGCATGACCTCTTCAGTGGTCATCTCTACAATTTCCATAACGTTTTTAGGTACTGCCATCATGTCCATCCAGAAATCTATCACTCGCGTAATTAAGGGCTCAATCAACATTTCACACAAGTCAAATAGGGCTCTGCTTAGAATACACGGGGTATACAACATCTCAATTCGCAAATGACCAAGTGTTGTTTGCTGGGCAACCCTTTGTAATTTATAGCGCCTTTTGAATTTGAATTCGACCGCTCGCCCCAAATCCAGTTCATTAATGCTCCCTTGATGGCAAATTTTCCCAAATTTTTCCCATAAATCACGTCTTAAATGCTTTCCACCTGCTCCATTTGGTATCAATTCGAGCATCACATTGTGAATAGTGACTCCAACAGTCACTTTCCAGCCAACCCACGCAGTAGCGCAACCCCCCTTGCGTGATCGCGGACCTTGTGACACTTTATTCCTGCATGCAGCTCCAACATCGCACGGCTCCCGAGAAGAGTAGTTTATAGTCTTGCGCCTCCTTTCAACTGCCTAGAGCACTAAGACTATACTTCCCTCGGCTAGTTAGGTGGTCACACCACCTGTATAGGGTTTCATTCGGTCATCCATCACTTTCCTGGAAAATACCCACCTTTTACTGTTACTGGTGGCATCGCACACTTTATCATCTACAGTGCGCCACCATGATTGATCCGTTTAGTAATATGCGGTCCAAGCCAAGGCATTAGAGTGATCAATTCATGGCGATAGCCCCCAAATTTTTCAACGTGATTGTGCGCACTCTGTTTTATCACCCTGGTCTTCTTATTGAGAAAATCTTCCTTTATCTTGTCCTCAAGCTTCTTGACTTCTGCTTCCACTAGAGTGCTTTTCTCCCTTAATTGCACCCTATCTTTCATAAGTTATCGAAGCCTAAGGTCACGCTATTGGATTTCCTCATCAGGTCCTAAGTATTCTGCTTCGTTTAGCTAGGCTACCACTTCTTCCAAGGCTCCGTAAACCGTCGTATCTGTCGGTGCCGCCATGCGTGGACTAGGCATTTTATGCTCTATGGGGATTACAATGTTTGCGCCATACTCTAGCCTTGGAGGCACCTGCACTGTCAGTTTCTTGCACATGGTCCTATAAGCCCACATAACTGCTGGTACGTGCAGGTCCCAGTCAGTCCTCTGCACATTGTGGACCTTTTTCAACACTTCGCATACTTTGTTAAAGGCTTCTGCGTGGATAACCTTCTACACACTTGGTCTTTCCATACTTCGTGGTTCCAACCGAAGGGGTCACTCGTGCGATTGCCTTGCTCACACCTACTTACTAACCATGTCTTCTAACACGAAGGTTGTGTGTATCCACACAGGTTTCGTACCATATGCTTGTATCCATCTGGACAGGTGGGCGCACTGACCCTTTCATCTAACAATCTTGTCTGTTAATTGCATCTGAGGCTTCCCAAACCATATGCACATCATCCCCTTGCAGTCGCGCCAGTCCCTGAATCTTCCTTGGTGTGTACGCCACTACCTAATAGGCATAGCGTGCAATACCCATTTCAAAGGTTCAAAATGTTGTTGTTCTGACACCTCTCTTTCAAATCTTTTTAGGAAGTCATCTACCTCACTTAACCCATCATACATAGGTAGATCCCTTACCTCCATTGATATGCAATGCAATGATCTCATCATCATGTTAAATTTCAACATGGTTACCTCGTGTAACTGGTTCTGCCATCATTCTATTTCCTTGTCCGAATCTGATGTGCAGGAGCTTTCGCGCTCCCATGAGATTCATCCATTCGCGGTTGGATTCATCCAGTCTTGTTCTAATGCTGTTATCTTGTAGATGCAGTCCAAATTGTCGTTGTTGTCGTAGCATCCATGTGGAGCGATCCTTTTATAGGGTCCAAAGGTACAACTACACGCAAAGACGTTTTCTCAAAAATCACCTTTTTCTTCTTCAGATTTATCACCCCATTCATGTCAATGGCCTAATCTATTCCTAATAGCACAGGGTAGGGATTGTTGTCATCAACAATCTCTATCACTTCAAAGTCTGCTAACGCGCTTGTGCCTTCGATATCTACTATGGTTCCCTACAATATTCCCATAGGTAGGATCTCTTGCTGGTTTTCCATTCGCAGTTGGATAGGAAACCATTACAGTGTAGGCCTTCCCATGCACTCCCATGTTTTCTTCAGCAGAACTTTCACGTCTGATCCCAGGTCCAGAATCACCTCATACATCTTATATTCTCTAATTTGCACAGTCAATATCATCTCCCTTCCTGTCCTCATCGTCTGATTTTTGAGCTTCCGGACTACGCGCGGTTATCCTAGCGCGGTCTGATCTAGTCTATTTATGAGTTCCTACAGCCCCTTTATAGCCTTGTTGTCACGCAACAGCTTCATGCATGTTTCTAGGAACATTGTGAGCATCGATGGGTCCATTTCCGGCTCTAGTCTGTCTTTGCTTAATGAAGTGGAGGCATCAACGAAGCTCTTCCTGGCTTCCATGAAGGTTTCATTAGCGCGCTCCAAATCATACTCTGGTTCTTTCGTCGGAGCCTTACGAATCTAAGTACTCTCTTTAGGTTGCTTTCCTTTGTCATCCCCTGTCGTAATTCCACTTCGAAGCACACTATTCACATTAGGGTCTTCCTCACACGGCTTAGACCTCATCATTTGCAGGTTTTGAGTCGGGGGAGGTCGGAGTGCTCCTTTATCGCGCAACCTCATTATCAGTGTGGGACAATCCTCTATCTCATGATCAAACAATGTACAATACAAGCATGATGGTCATGTTGGATTCATGTAATCACGGGCATAATGTCCTGGCCCTCTGCAATTGTAACATATCAGTTATCCACAACCTCTTCCAGGTCCTCTTCCACCTTAGCCTCGTCTGTGCCGCTGAAATCTGGTTTGCGCCATCCCTACATTCTAATCAAGGGGTTGTGTTTCATCCTAAACTCTGTAAGTAGGAGTTTGATCCATCATCAGCTCATAGCTTCTACAGGTGCACTCATCATGTCCCACTGATCTACAGAAATTACAGAACAACTGCTGTGAATTTTATGTGTACTTTTGCAATAAATGGCAGTTATCTGTAGCATGCTTTCCTCCTATTTGACAAATCGCACACCACAACGTAGGTGCTGTGCTAGGTCCTACTTGTCCCTCTAATGTCAATGGCATTGGTCCTCCTCCCGCAAGGTAATTCGCAAACACTGGGCAGTGGTCGTTGCATGTCCCTGACACCCTTGCACTTTACGCACCATAACTCATTGTGCACTTCTGGGCGAGCTGTCATGTCTTGTTTCAGACTCTACATCTCAAGGCACAAGTTTTTCAACTACGTGTGAATCTGCTGAACTCCCATGTTGGGATCATGTATCAGGGTCTCATGCAATCTCATCGTGATCTCCAAGGCCTAAACCTGAGTTGTTAGCCTCTGTCCAAATCTTCACTTTTACTCCCTTGAACACTGGCAACTTTATCACGCTTTCCATATTGACTCGCAGTGGTGGCGAAGGTGGTATGGGTGAATATGGGGGTGAAGACGATGAAACTAGCGGCGGTGTGGGTGGGGGTGGTATGCATGGAATCCTCTGCATTATCAACTTGATCGCACTTGTTGGTGAGACCTTCGTGAGCTCTTCCTTGTCCCCTCACAGAGGTGAAATCAAGGGGCTAGTTTCTAGCTATGCACTACCTTCGTTTATATAGATTCTCCCACATTGCGTAGCCCCAAACATCAATTTATTCACATAACCCACTTTTCACATAGTAGCATTTTAATCCAAGTGTTTAAAGAGTTAACGTACTTACCTCGCGGTCCTTTGAGGAAGCGTCGCTCTGCCTCGGTGTAACTGACTGAAGTATCTACTGCAAATTTAGTAATGAATCCTCCTATAATTCTCTCGAGCCAATGATCAACAATGCGTGCTATCTTATCCTCTGATGCTTCCAATCTGTGCACCAATTCTGGAGTCCACACAATAGGTCTGTCGAGCTTGCACCTTCCTTGGCTATCTGGTAGCTTTGTGATCCACTCGTATAGCTTGATAGGGAAAGATGCAAAGAAAATTTTGTGGATCTCTGTGTATAAGTAGTGGTCTAACCACTCTTATTTTGATAGTCGTGGATTCCTATTCTCCTGTGCCGTGAACTCGTGAATATTCCTATCCAACCAATCTTCAATTCCTTTCTTTGTTGGATTCCAATGATATGACATCAAACATCTCTATGTAGATCCCAGTTCCGGCAACTGAACCATTTGTTGGCTTATTGGGGCTTGACCCAGGTTCAGAGTTAAATAGCTATTAGGCATGGAATCCCCCCAAGGCATGTTTTGGGTCTCAAAGCCTAAGTTTTGACTTAATCTTGTTGTAAAGACTCTGCGAATTGCAGGCGCGGAGCATGAAATGTATGATAGAGTCACAGGGTTGTCCGCCCGTCTTATAATGTAATGTTGGCCTACCCATGGTCTGCAGACCATGAGATTGTATAAATAAAGCGAGGCTCTAAGTGTAAAAGATAACTAAATAAGTAATAGATAGCGAAGTGGATGCAAAGAGTAAGAATCTAAGTGTCTATGTGTGTATTGGGTTGTAAAGTAGGAGAAGGCTCTGCAGCTGAGTCCGCAGAGGCCTAGCAGTCCACAACTGAGTGCGCGAACCCCTACAGCTAAGGGTGTAGGGCAGAGTCAAGTCTATAACCGAGGAAGAAAATAATAAAGAAAATTTTTATCTTAATTATGTGTATATGTTCTTGGGTTATTACATGTTTGATATAAATTGCAAACATACTGTTTACTTACTCCGCCCACCTGTATGAATGATTTATATTGCTAAGTATACTTTAACGCATAGAAGTAGGCTAAGTTAATCAACTAACAGCAGAATAATAGAAAGGGCTTGGGTAAAAACAACGTTCGACCCCCATGTAGGGCTGCGCGAAGGCAACATCTTAGGTTGCGAGGAACGGGTAAGTGCACATAGCAACGTGCACGCAAGGTCGAACCACGGACCACTTGAACTCATCAGACATCTCCAAGGTGCAAAAACCTAGTTCTAGCACCCTCCCATACTACTTCAAGTGAGACCTTAGTCCGCGCTCCACGAACTGTTGTTGAAAGGGCCAATAGTGCCAAGATTTGGTTAGCTAAATCACCTTTGAACCTCGGTCAGGCCCCAACAAGCCAACAAGTGGTTCCATTGCAGGGGCTGGGATTTGCATAAGGAATGTATGATGTCGTGTCACTGGAACCTGACAAAGAAAGAAATTGAAGAGTGGTTGGAAAGGAAAATTCACAAGTTCGTTGTGCAGGAAAATAGAAATCCGCAAGCATCAAAGGAAGAGTGGTTAGAGCACTGCTTATATACGGAAATCCATGATTTTTTCTTTTCATCCTTCCCCTCTGAGTTGTATGAGTGGATCGTGAAGCTAGCAGATGATCAAGGAAGGTGCAGGTTCGACAAACCTATTGTGTGCAATCTAGAGTTGGTGCGCATACTAGAAGCATGTTGTAGATCATTGGCTCGATCGAATTATAGGGGGTTTATCACCGAGTTCACAGTAGATACTTCAGTCGGCTACAGCGAGGCAGAATGATGCTTCCTCGAAGGACCATGAGGTAAGTACGTTAAATCTTTGAACACTTGGATTAAAATGCTACCGTGTGAAAAGTGGGTTATGCGAATAATTTGATGTTTGGGGCTACAAGAAGTGGGAGGATCTATCGAAATGAAGGTAGCGCAGAAATAGAAACTATCTCCTTGATTTCACCGCAGCGAGAACGCAAGGAAGAGCTCGCGAAAGTTTCACCAAGAAGTGCGATCAGTATGATAAGGCAGTGAATTCCACACAGACCACCCCAACCTACACCACTACTAGTTTCACCATCTTCACCCCCATCTCCGCCCACACCACCTTCACCACCACCATAATTCAATATGGCAAGTGCAATAAATTTCCCAGTGTTCAAAGGAGTAGGGAACGAGGATCTATACCAATTTTGGTTCATGGTAAAGGTTGTATGGGAAGCACAAGTAGTCATGGATGAAAATATAAAGAAGGCAACGCTGGTAAGCGCATTGCATGATCGCGCACTGATGTGGTATATTAAGCATTCCCATGACAATCCAAACGAAGAGATCGTGGATATACAAGCTACACTAAACAGGGAATTTAGCAGGCCAAAACCAGAGAAACAGTCGATCATCAGGTTTAAGGAAATCACAATGCTTCCAAGAGAGACCCCCTGGGAGCTGGATCAGAGACTAAAGGGTATGATTTGTGAAGCCAACATGACCTCGATGGATGGACAACAACGCGCATGGTTTGTAACATCACTAATGTTGCATCTAAGGACCACACTATCATAGTAGAAGCTATCCACCCAGGCCGAAGCCTTGGAGGCTACAATGAGACTGCACGAGACCCTAATACAAGATCCTAGTCTGGGAATCCAACAGATCCACGTGTAGTTGAAAAACTTGTGTCTGGAGATGGAGAGCTTGAAACAGGATAGGACAACTCACCTAGAAGCGCGCGAGGAGGTATGGTGCATAAAGTGCCAAGGCTAGGGACATGAAAGGGACAATTGTCCAGTATTCGTGAACTACCTGGCTGGAGGAGGGCCAATGCCATTGAGACCAGAGACACAAGCAGGACCGAGTGAGGTTCCTGCATTATGGTGTGCGATTTGTCAGATAGGAGGGAGGCATGCTACATATAACCACCACCTATTACAAAAGTATATGCAGATGTCCCAGTCGTTGTTCTATAATTTCTGCAGATTAGTAGGCCATGATGAGCGCACCTGTAGAATTTATGAACTGATGATGGATCAGACCCCTACCTATAGAGTTCAGGCCAAAACATGAGCCCTTGATCAAAATGCAAGGATGGCACGCATTGGATTTCTGGGGCACAGATGCGGTTGAGGTCGAATGGGATCAGGAAGGGGACGCAAACAACTAATTTATTACAATTGCGGAGGGCCAGGGCATTATGCCCGCGATTGTACAAATTCAATGAGAGCATCATGTTTATATTGTACCCAGTTTTATCATGAGATGGAGGACTGCCCCACTTGATAGTGAGGTTATGTTATAAAGGAAAACTCTAGCCTCTCTCGACTCAGAACCTGCATGAGGTTTGAGCCGTGCGAAGAGGACCTAAATGTAAACATCATGCTCCGAAGTGGTATCACGACAAGAGATGACAAGGACAAGCAGCCTGAAGAGAGTTCCTAGGTTCGCAAGGCTCCAATAAAGGAACCAAAGTTTGATTTGGAGCACGTGAAGGAGACATTCATGGAAGCTAAGAAGAGCTTCACGGAGGCCTCCACTTCAGGTAGTAAAGACAAACTAGAAACAGAGATGGGCCCATCAATGCTTACTACCTTTCTAGAGACATGCATGAAGCTGTTGCTTGACAACAAGGCTATGAAGGGACTACAAGAACTCATCACTAGGTGTGTTGGCTCAGGAGAACCGCGTGTAGTCCAGAAGCTAGGGAAACACACAATGCGAACATGAAGGAAGATGAGATTGACTGTGCAAATTGGGGAATATGAAATGGATCAAGTGATTTTGGATCTAGGATCAGATGCGAACTTCTTGCCAAAGCAGACATGGGAGTGCATGGGTAGGCCTGCATTGCAGTGGTTTCCTATTAAATTACAAATGGTGAACCAGCAAAATATCCTACTGATGGGAATATTGCAGGGAATAACGGTAGATATCGAAGGTGCGAGTGCGCTTGTGGATTTCAAAGTGATAGAGATTGTTGATGACAACAATCCCTATTCCGCACTACTAGGAATAAATTGGGCCACTGACATGAATGGAGTGATAAATATAAAGAAGTGCAAGATGATTTTTGAGAAAAAGTCACTACGTGTAGTGGTACCTTTAGACCCTACGAAGGATCGTGCTACATAGATCCAGTGCGTGACGATGATCTAGACTATATCTACAAGATAACCGCATGGGAGAAGAACTGGGTGAATCCAACAACGGATGGCAGGATTTCGTGGGAGCGTGAAAGCTCCTGCACATTACACTTGGATGAGGAAATAGAATGATGGTAGAACCAGTTACACGAGGTAACCACGCTCAATTGCAACATGATGATAAGATCACTGCACTGCGTGACAACAGAGGTAAGAGATCTGCCTATGCATGATGGGTTGAGTGAGGTGGATGATTTCCTGAAAATTTTTGAAAGAGAAGTACCAGAATAGTAGCGTTTTGACACTTTGAAATGGGCATTGCATGCTACGCCCGCAAGATGGTGGGTACGCATCAAAGGAGTTTTGAGGATTGGTGCGAATGTAGAAGGATGATACTCATATGGTTTGAAAAGCCTCAAATGAGGATGAAATCTGAGTATGACGAATGAAACAACCTGTGCGCCCACCTTTCTAAATGGGTACAGGCATGTGGTACGCAACCTGCATGAATGCACATCGTCCTCACGATAGGAAATAGGACCAACAAGCAGGAGCGGCCAAGGCGATGGCACGAATGACAAAGTATGATCAAACCAAGCGTGTTGAAGATTATCAACATGGAAACCTTTGTCAAAGTATGCCAAGTACTGAACATGGTCCACCATGTGAGACGCACTAATTGGGACTTGCGCATACCTGTAGTGCTATGGGATTATTGGACAACATGCAAGAAACTGATGAGACAAACACCTTTCCGGTTAGTTTATGGCATGGAAGTTGTCATGCCTATGGAATACATCATACCTAGTCTGCGCATAACAACGCTCACAGGGATGACGAAATGTGAAGCTCTAGAGGAAAGGCTCTTGCAATTGGAAGAAATTGAGGAGGAATGGTTCTTGGATGGTTTTCATCAGCAAGTACAGAAGCAGCATGAAAAGGCCTAACACGATCGCCATATTAAGTTGCGCAAATTCAAGGTAAATGACTTAGTGTTGCTGTACGATAGTAAGTTTGAAAAAATTTTGGCAAAATTTAGAATGCATTAGCTGGGACCATATGTAGTTAAGTAGGTCATAGATAGAGCAATGGTCTAGCTAGTCAAACTAAATGGAGAACCCTTCCCAGGCAAAGTGAATGACATCCACTTGAAGCCCTACACAGGAAGCCCTACATGGGTGGGCCGGCTATCTGACTAGCCGGCAGAAGCAACGTCTTCGTGCACAAAGGAGATGGACAAAGGCATAGGACTATAAACATATGAAAGAGATACCAGTACAAATGTATCGAAATATTTTAGACATAGAGGTCTTGGAATAGTGGATGCAGTAGATCCAGCAAGCAGCAACTCAGTGTGCTGCTAACCTCACTACAGTTCTAGAATAGTTGGAGGGACTCTGCGCCAAGATCATCGCACCGACCGAGTGACTCGAGGGCGAGTCACGATGTTTATGTTGGGGGCCTATTGGGCATGGAATCCTCCCAAGGCATATTTTAGGGCTCAAATCCCAAGTTTTTACTTAATCTTGTCGTAAAGACTCCCCGAATTGCAGGCGCATAGCACGAAATGTATGATAGAGTCACAGGGTTGTCCACCCTAGTCTTGTAATGTAATGTCGACCTACCCATGGTCTGCGGACCATGGTATTGTATAAATAGAGTGATTGTATAGATAGAGCGAGGCTCTAAGTGTAAAAGATAAAAAAATAAGTAATAGATAGCAAAGTGGAAGTGAAGAGAAAGAATCTAAGTGTCTAAGTGTGTCTTGGGTCATAGAGTAGGAGAAGGCTCTGCAACTGAGTGCACAGAGGCCTAGGAGTCCGCAACTAAGTGTGTGAAACCCTACAACTGAGCGCGCAGGGCAGAGTCAAGTCTGTAACTGAGAAAGAAAATAATAAAGAGAATTTTTATCTTACTTCTATGTATTTGTTCTTAGGTTATTACATGTTTGATATAAATTTCAAACATACTGTTTATTCACTCTGTGCACCTGTATGAATGATTTATATTACTAAGTATACTTTAACGCATACAAGTAGGCTAAGTTAATCAACTAACAATGGAATACTAGTAAGGGCTTAGGTAATAACTGTGTTCGGTCCCCAAGTAGGGCTGTGCAAAGGCAACATCTCAGGCTGCGAGGTACAAGTAAGTGCACATAGCAACGTGTGCGTAGGGTCGAACCGTGGACCACTTGAACTCATCAGGTGTCTCCAGGGTGGAGAAACCTAGTTCTAGAATCCTCCCATACTACTT